>JAHIAM010003482.1:0-26407 GCA_021605205.1 Aegilops longissima | reverse complement strand
CGCCGTGAAGAAATTCCAGAAATTCTCAAGACGTGGTCGCTTTGGAAAATCCTCAAGAAGCGGTGATTCCTCATCTAGTGACTATAAGAGAAGACTTTGTCACAAATGCAAGAAACCTGGTCACTACATCCAAGATTGTCCTCGGGGAAAAGGAATTAAAGAAGAAGAAACACAAGGATTACAGCCTGATGACTCAAGAAGAAGAAGAAATCATCAAAATCTTCATCATCAAAATCCTCAAAGCCTTCTTCTCACAAGAAGAGCAGCCCGAAAAGGCTCGGGCATTTATTGGCAAGGAAATGGACTCAAGCTGAATCGAGGAACATGAGGAAGAGGAGGAGTCTCAAGAATCCGAATCTGGTGTGGCTAGTCCGGCTCTTGCTCTCGCTTTTGTTAGCAAGTCCATCTTCAACATCAAGAAACTGACTCACGACAAGCCCGATGAGGAAAATGATGACTACGCCCCACCTATTGCTTCATGGCAAAAGGTGCCAAGGTACTAAATTTCACCTCCTCTGAATCTAGTGAAAATGAATCTGATGAGGATCTCAAGCCCAGCTACTCTAAACTTGCTAAGATTGCTATAAAACAACAAAGGGCTTTTGAAAAGGTTCAAAACATGCTAGACAAAAGTGATGATATGTTGGGTGAAGAAATGGATCGCACTAAAGCCCTGACTGAAAATCTTCAGAGACTTTTGTCACGCCCAATATGCGACCCTATCCAAAAGGAACTCGAAGGTCCCACCAAGGATAGACCCGCATATTGAGACGCTTTTGCAAGGTGGATATCATTACATCAACATTACATAATAGATGGGGATACATACATAAGGCACAACTGCCACAAGAATACATCAACATCATATATAAGATCAACATCCGACTACGGATGAAACATAAATGAAGCTCAAACGACATCCACCTCGCTAGCCCAGGCTGCCGCCCAGAACCTATCCCTTGATCAAGAAGAAGAAGAAGAACTCCAACACAAGCAAACATCGCTCTCGCGTCATGATCATCGCACAACCTGTACTCGCAATCGGTGGTGTAGTAATCAGTGAGCCACGAGGACTCAAAGAATCCCATTACCATGGGTATCAAGACTAGCAAGGCTTAAAGGGAAAGGAAGGGGTCAAGTGGTGAGGCTGCAGCAGCGACTAAGCATATATGGTGGCTAACATACGCAAAAGAGAGCGAGGAGAGAAACAAAGGAACGGTCGTCAACTAGTAATGATCAAGAAGTGATCCTGAACTCCTACTTACGCCGACATAACCCGAAACCGTGTTCTCCTCTCGATCAACCCGAAAAGAGACACTCACGGTTCACGCATTAACGGTTGGTGTATTTTAATTAAGATCAACTTCGGGTTTTCTACAACCGACATTAACAAATTCCCATCGCCACATAACCGCGGGCACGGCTTTCAAAAGTTCAAACCTGCAGGGTGTCCCAACTTAGCCCATGATAAGCTCTCGCGATCAACGAAGGATATTCCTTCTCCCGGAAGACCCGATCGGTCTCGGAATCCCGCTACAAGACATTTCGACAAGAATAAAACAAGTCCAGAAGACCTCCCGCGTGCCGACACCTCGATAGTAGCCGCAGTATCTCGCCTCGTGCAACGACCGGATAAGCGAAGCGTATAGGAACCGACGTAACCCAAGTTGCCAAGGGATGGTCCCAAGACGGTGTTTAGTTTGGACCAACGCTAGACAAGCAATCGCCCGGGGTAATAAAGATGACCCTCGGGATGCGCGACTCCCAAGGGAAAAAGGCTAGGTGAGGCAAATGTAAAACCAATGTTGGGCCTTGCCGAAAAGTCTTATTCAAAGCGAACTGTCAAGGGGTCCCATAAATCACCCGACCGCGTTAGGGACGCAAAATCCGGGAACATAATACCGATATGACGGAAACTAGGGCGGCAAGAGTGGAACAAAACACCAGGCATAAGGCCGAGCCTTCCACCCTTTACCAAGTATATAGGTGCATTAATTAAATAAGATATATTGTGATATCCCAACCAGCAAACATGTTCCAACACGGAACAACATCTCCATGTTCCAACAAGGAACAAACTTCATCTTCACCTGCAACTAACAATGCTATAAGAGGGGCTGAGCAAAGCGGTAACATAGCCAAACAACGGTTTGCTAGGAAGGGTGCAAAAGGTTAGAGGCTGACATGGCAATTTGGGATGGCTAGAGCAGCAAGTGATAGGTAGCGCAGCATAGCGAAAGAACGAAGCAACTAGCATAGCAATGATAGTAGTGAGATCCAGGGTAGCGGTCATCTTGCCTGAAATCCCACAAGGAAGAAGAATGAGTCCATGAAGAAGACGAACGGATGAAGCCGAACCGAGCGTAGACGAACGAATCCTCACGATCGCAACGAAACAGGAACTAACAAGAAGAAGCACACAACATGGTAAACACTCCACACATGAACAATGCATGATGCACAAACAAGCATGATGCATGACAAGACTACACGAAGCTACTCATGGCAAGAGATGATGCGAACAAGGGCAACACATCAAGGCAAGTTTAAATGAGGCCGGAAACAACATATAACCATTCCGGTAAGTCCTCATATGCAAATTTCGAAATTGGTCCAGATCTGAATAAACCTTATGTTCAAGTTGTTAAACAGCAAGTTAAAATGCACCACGATGATCTACACGAAATTCTAGTCAAGTTACATATAAAGTTCATTAGATTCGGAGCTACGGCCTAGAAGATATGAGCAAAACAAGATGAGCATGGCATTGATGCAAAATTCATACAAGCATTAAGCAAACACCTCAAAACAAGGATGCAACATGATAATATGAAACTACATGCAAAATCAAGCAAGTTTCATATAGATCACACTCAAAACGGAGCAACGGTTCAACACATACACCCTATACTAGTTATAGCAACAATCTGTCCAAAACAGCAACTAGGCATATTGCAAGCATCAAAACAACATGCTACAGCATCTTAACATAATAACAAAAGGCATGGGCAGGATCTACAGGTAAAGCATTACAAAACATGAACACTGAGCTATCTCTAGAAATGACTAGAACATGCTCAAAAACACATGGCAAGATTGCAAGTAATAACAGTTTCAGGCATTGGCAGAAAATAACATCAGGTTGCAATGTTTAGAGCAAGAAAACAACATGTTACAGGAACTTAACATGGCAAACAAAGGCATGGAATAAGTCTACTAATTTCATAGAACAAAAGTCCTTTAGTGACCATAAGCCAAAAAGGATCAGAAAATATAGTAACACCCATGTCAATATTGAAAGTTCCGTTAACAGATTCAGCAACATGGCATGTCAAAAACTGATAACAAGTAGGCATGTTTACAAGCTCAATGCACTCACTACAGAGCCTTATATGATAAACTAAGCATACATACATCAAGAAGACATGGCATAGAAGACATACATGGCAAGAACAATAACATAGCATACATGGATCAACCACAACAACCTTGGCAAAATTGAATAACATGTAAGCAATCTGCCAGGAAACATTTTATAGCAAAAGTAGAGCTCGATTGACTCAAGCTAAGGCACTCCATAATTGCAAACAAGGGCATGGATGGATAGATAAAGAAATGCTTTACAAGACATCCTTACTGAAGTATCTCAAAATATGCATGGATCTCTTGGTAGCATCAAGTTAACATAGCATCAAAATATCAGCAAAACAGGGCTGAAAACAGCAACAACAAGACACCTAGTTTGCATGCTTGTGCTAGTCACCACATAGATCACAAAAATACATGGCATATACCCTTGGAAATATATCATGGCATATTACAAAACACATGTAGGACTCAAGTCCATAGGATGCACACATCAATCATGGCAAAAATGACAAAAGTGCATGTTCTGATAAAAATCAGAAACTAACATCACATAGCACTCTTCCAACAGCATTTCGGGCATCAAGATAAGCGCAAATGAAAATGATTCAATGAGATGAAATGATCTACTCTTCAAGGCGAACATTTTGACATATTACACGCGCAAAACGGAGCAACGATGACAGAGATATGATGCAATGAAAATGGCACAAAATATCACATATTCGGGGACTTAGTCAAAATTGGACCTCGGGGGGAAGTTGGACGGAGGGGTCCCAGGACGGAGGGGTACGGGACGAGCGCGGGCGTTTGGTTCCGGGGCCTGGTGGATCTCATCCAGGTGGATGGATCCGCCTCGCGCCTTGTGAAGCCGAGGCGAGGTCGGGCGGCGGGCCGGCGAGGAGCGCCTTGACCACCGAGGGCGCCGGCGAGGCACTCGGGCCGGGAGGCGGATGGCGAGGAGGATCGGCGAGCTCGCCCGGCGCGACGAGCGCGCGCCGCCGAAGGGCGCGCTGTGCCACGGCGGCGGCGAGGGCCCTCTCGCGCGGAGGCGCACACCAGCCAGCGACGGAGAGGCACGGCGGCGGCGAGGCTACTCCGGCGAGGAGGCGCGCGCGACGCGCGAGGCTGCGGGACGACCGAGGCGCGCCATGGCTTGTCGGGCAGCGCTGGGCGAGGCGGGCCCAAGGCGGGCGGGCGGCGGCGGCGGCGGGGCGCCACGTGGCGAGGCCGGGTTGGTGCGGACGCGGGCGGCTGGAGTGTCCGGGGGCGCAGACATGTCCGCGGCGAGAGGAAGAGTAGACTAGGGTTTGATCTGCGAATTGATCCGGAATTTCGGGAGGAGGGGTGTTTAAATAGGTAGAGGGAGCTAGGAGAGTCCAAATGAGGTGCGGTTTTCGGCCACGCGATCGTGATCGAACGACCAAGAGCAAGGAGGGGAGTTTGCTGGGTTTTGGGCCACTTAGAAAGGGAGTTGGGCTGCAACAAAGAGGCTTTATGGTTACCCTTAACTGTTGGAGTACCAAACGACCTCCAAATGGCACGAAACTTGACAGCGGTTCACGGTGCTATACCAAGGTCGCTTGACAAACCTCGTCCATTCCGAGACCGCTTAACACCCGCATACGAAAAGAGGTAAAAGGGGGCGCCGGGAGACATAGGAGTGCCGGATTGCAAAACGGACAACGTGGAAAATGCTCGGATGCATGAGACGAACACGTATGCAAAATGAAATGCACATGATGACATGATATGAAATGCAAAAGATGACATGGAAAAGTGCAACACACAAGCAAATGACATGGCAAAGACGGCGAATAACTGGCAGACACCTGGCGCATCGAATCCGGGGCGTTACAACACTCCTCCACTAACAAGAGATCTCGTCCCGAGATCTTAGGACCGAGACGGAAGGGAAAAAGGGATGAGGTGAAACAAGAACTCAAGAGAAGAAGCAAAGAATCGAGAGCACTCGAGAATAAGAGAGGAACGACGAGAATGACGAGAATCAAAAGCTCACGGAAACATGATAGACTCAGAAACAACTCCGGTTCGAGCGAGATAAGAAATGAATAAGACTGAAAGGATTTAGGCAGCACACCGGTTGAAAATTGAAAGAATAGAACACGAACTTCACAAGATGGGATGAAACTTGACGAGATGAACAACACAATGCCTCCGGAAGAATTGAAAGAGGATTGAATGAAAAGAACTTAGAAGAAAGGATTGACTGGAGTTGTTGAGAAAATCAACAACGAAAGAATAAGCTTGTTGTTGACTTATGGATTACAGCTCAAAATTATAAGATGATAACCAACCACAAACGAAAATGATTGGATAGCTGACAAGGAACAAAGAATTGCAAAACTCCACTTCAAAGGAATACGGAGAATTAATTGCACTTCGAGATGTGAGAAGAAAAGATAATTGAACTCCACCAACAAAATCTTGATGAACTCTTGAAGAAAGAATTAAATCATGAAGAACCACCGTGAAGAACTCCGGTAGCAAAAGGTGATGAGATAGAAATGAAGGATGAAAGAATAAGATGAGCCTTGCGCTGATTTAGATGGAGGTTCCGACGAGATGGCCAAGTAAATTGACTCCGGAAAAGAAAAGATGAAAACACTTGGAACTAGAATTTATTCCTCACGAACAAACTCCGAAGGAAGGGATTAATCACTTTGATGAAATGAGAATAAGATTTATTGTATGCTTATCCTTCATCAAATTAAATTGATGAGAAGCAATGGATTTGCATACTACTTATTCTTGATTAAAAAGGATTGAGAAGTGACATATCGCAAACTTGAGAAGGACTTCATGAACCACCGGTAGGGTTCGAAAGAACGAATGGATTAAAATGATAAACAAAGAAAAAGAATCTTGAACGAACCACCGTAAGAATTCGGAAATGACTGATGAAAGAAAATGAATCACCGGGAAGAATTAGAAGAACAATTATGCTCGAGGGAATTTAGGTGCAAAAGAACAAAGAGATCATGAGCTGATTAAAGAACACTTGACAGATGCACCGAGATAATCGGATAACGATAACTGAAATGTGAGGACAAAGAATTCTTCTGGAATGACGGCCTCCGGTTAAAAGAAATGGAAATCAACTTCTGACATACTCCGGATGGATGAAAATAATTTGCATGACTAGAAACAACTATATAGGATAACATCGAGCTAGCTCCATGAATCTCCGGGGAAACGGACAAGATTTAGAGAAAAACTCTACGACGGTCTTCAAAGACGACGATAAACATCACCAAAATTAATGAGATACTCCGGAAGAAAGAAAAACAGAGAGGTTGAGCCAACAATGAAAATGATTTGAAAACGATCTTGGAAAAACATCTGACTTATGAAATTCATACTTACGTCAAATTTCGAAAAGAATTTGAGAATAATTCCGGATAAATTAGAAGAGTCAGGCAAGATCCTGGGAAAAGACCTGTGGGTTAGGGCCCACTAAAAGAAAACACCGTTGGAAAGGGATGTTGAACAGATAGATGATGCACCGGAACAATTGAAATATTTGGGTGAGGTGACAACCTCGAATTAATTAAAACACAGACGAATCTCTTGAGATGTCTTCGGAACTCCGTAATGATAAACTGGCGAGAGGCGAACGAGCGGAAAAAAACACTTGAGACGAGGGAAAAGAATATGATCAACACCGAAAAACTTGAATTGAATCCACCGGAAAAGAAAAGGATGAAGAATGACGAACAAGACGAGAATTCACCGGTTGAAATAATTGATGAAAACCTGAAGAGGCTCCGTACGAATGAAATAGATGGTCGGGAGAGAGGCAAACTCCGGGAAGAAAAGGGTGGGAGGGCGGGAAAACACAGGCAACTTGGAAGGGGAAAACGACGAATATCTTGAAGAGAAAAACACCGGTTGAAATCATTGAGGAAAGAAAGCAAAGACTTCACACGAGTAGAATGGATACTGATTCACGGACTCGGTCCGAGAAGAAGAAGGTGGGCGGTGGGAAAAACAAGGACAACTTCGGACAAGGAAAAACAACGACGTCGGAGGAAGAACTGAGGATTGACCTTGCAAAAACGGAGAGGCTCGAGTCGACTTGACGAGAAATGCACCAGATGAAAAGAGCTGAGGAACAACTACCGGAAAACCAACTGCGTGATCCTAAAGAAAAAATTGAAGGGAAGAGGAGTAATACAAAACATCTACGCCAAGATTCCTCACCAGAGCGATTTAAGGCAGAGGAGTAAAAAGAATTCCTACTCTCGATATAACTAGACCAAAATAGTTTTATTCTAGACTCAATCATGCCAAACTACACGATCAATCAAGGGGGCTCCTAGGGTCGGTCGAGGCTCGATATTAGCTTGAACACGCCCAATATGCTACCCTATCCAAAAGGAACTCAAGGTCCCACCAAGGATAGACCCGATATTGAGACGCTTTTGCAAGGTGGATATCATTACATCAACATTACATAATAGATGGGGATACATACATAAGGCACAACTGCCACAAGAATACATCAACATCATATACAAGATCAACATCCGACTACGGATGAAACATAAATGAAGCTCAAACGACATCCACCTCTGCTAGCCCAGGCTGCCGACACGAACCTATCCCTTGATCAAGAAGAAGAAGAAGAAGAACTCCAACACAAGCAAACATCGCTCTCGGCCATGATCATCGCACAACCTGTACCGCAACTGGTGGTGTAGTAATCAGGAGCCACGAGGACTCAGCAATCCCATTACCATGGGTATCAAGACTAGCAAGGCTTAAAGGGAAAGGAAGGGGTCAAGTGGTGAGGCTGCAGCAGCGACTAAGCATATATGGTGGCTAACATACGCAAAAGAGAGCGAGGAGAGAAACAAAGGAACGGTCGTCAACTAGTAATGATCAAGAAGTGATCCTGAACTCCTACTTACGCCGACATAACCCGAAACCATGTTCTCCTCTCCATCAACCCCGAAAAGAGACACTCACTTACGCATACGGTTGGTGTATTTTAATTAAGATCAACTTCGGTTTTCTACAACCGACATTAACAAATTCCCATCTGCCACATAACCGCAGGCACGGCTTTCGAAAGTTCAAACCCTGCAGGGTGTCCCAACTAGCCCATGATAAGCTCTCGCGATCAACGAAGGATATTCCTTCTCCCGGAAGACCCGATCAGTCTCGGAATCCTGCCACAAGACATTTCGACAAGAATAAAACAAGTCCAGCAAGACCTCCCGCGTGTCGACACCCTAATAGTAGCCGCACAGATCTCGCCTCGAGCCACGACCGGATAAGCGAAGCGTCAGAACCGACGTAACCCAAGTTGCTAAGGGATGGTCCCAAGACGGTGTTTAGTTTGGACCAACGCTAGACAAGCACCGCCCGGGGTAATAAAGATGACCTCGGATGCGCGACTCCCAAGGAAAAAGGCTAGGTGAGGCAAATGTAAAACCAATGTTGGGCCTTGCTGGAAAAGTATTATTCAAAGCGAACTGTCAAGGGGTCCTATAAATCACCCGACCGCGTTAGGGACGCAAAATCCGGGAACATAATACCGATATGACGGAAACTAGGGCGGCAAGAGTGGAACAAAACACCAGGCATAAGGCCGAGCCTTCCACCCTTTACCAAGTATATAGGTGCATTAATTAAATAAGATATATTGTGATATCCCAACCAGCAAACATGTTCCAACACTAACAACATCTCCATGTTCCAACAAGGAACAAACTTCATCTTCACCTGCAACTAACAATGCTATAAGAGGGCTGAGCAAAGCGGTAACATAGCCAAACAACGGTTTGCTAGGAAGGGTGCAAAAGGTTAGAGGCTGACATGGCAATTTGGGATGGCTAGAGCAGCAAGTGATAGGTAGCGCAGCATCGCGAAAGAACGAAGCAACTAGCATAGCAATGATAGTAGTGAGATCCAGGGTAGCGGTCATCTTGCCTGAAATCCCGCAAGGAAGAAGAATGAGTCCATGAAGAAGACGAACGGATGAAGCCAACCGAAAGCGAGACGAACGAATCCTCACGATCGCAACGAAACAGGAACTAACAAGAAGAAGCACACAACATGGTAAACACTCCACACATGAACAATGCATGATGCACAAACAAGCATGATGCATGACAAGACTACACGAAGCTACTCATGGCAAGAGATGATGCGAACAAGGGCAACACATCAAGGCAAGTTTAAATGAGGCCGGAAACAACATATAACCATTCCGGTAAGTCCTCATATGCAAATTTCGAAATTGGTCCAGATCTGAATAAACCTTATGTTCAAGTTGTTAAACAGCAAGTTAAAATGCACCACGATGATCTACACGAAATTCTAGTCAAGTTACATATAAAGTTCATTAGATTCGGAGCTACGGCCTAGAAGATATGAGCAAAACAAGATGAGCATGGCATTGATGCAAAATGCATACAAGCATCAAGCAAACACCTCAAAATAAGGATGCAACATGATAATATGAAACTACATGCAAAATCAAGCAAGTTTCATATAGATCACACTCAAAACGGAGCAACGGTTCAACACATACACCCTATACAAGTTATAGCAACAATCTGTCCAAAACAGCAACTAGGCATATTGCAAGCATCAAAACAACATGCTACAGCATCTTAACATAATAACAAAAGGCATGGGCATGATCTATAGGTAAAGCATTACAAAACATGAACACTGAGCTATCTCTAGAAATGACTAGAACATGCTCAAAAACACATGGCAAGATTGCAAGTAATAACAGTTTCAGGCATTGGCAGAAAATAACATCAGGTTGCAATGTTTAGAGCAAGAAAACAACATGTTACAGGAACTTAACATGGCAGACAAAGGCATAGCATAAGTCTACTAATTGCATAGAACAAAAGTCCTTTAGTGACCATAAGCCAAAAAGGATCAGAAAATATAGTAACACCCATGTCAATATTGAAAGTTTCGTTAACAGATTCAGCAACATAGCATGTCAAAAACTGATAACAAGTAGGCATGTTTACAAGCTCAATGCACTCACTACAGAGCCTTATATGATAAAATAAGCATACATACATCAAGAAGACATGGCATAGAAGACATACATGGCAAGAACAATAACATAGCATACATGGATCAACCACAACAACCTTGGCAAAATTGAATAACATGTAAGCAATCTGCCTTGAAACATTTTATAGCAAAAGTAGAGCTCGATTGACTCAAGTTATGGCACTCCATAATTGCAAACAAGGGCATGGATGGATAGAGCAATACATGCTTTACTAGACATCCTTACTGAAGTATCTCAAAATATGCATGGATCTCTTGGTAGCATCAAGTTAACATAGCATCAAAATATCAGCAAAACAGGGCTGAAAACAGCAACAACAAGACACCTAGTTTGCATGCTTGTGCTAGTCACCACATAGATCACAAAAATACATGGAATATACCCCTGGAAAGATGGCATGTCATATTACAAAACACATGTAGGACTCAAGTCCATAGGATGCACACATCAATCATGGCAAAAATGACAAAAGTGCATGTTCTGATAAAAATCAGAAACTAACATCACATAGCACTTTTCCAACAGCATTTCGGGCATCAAGATGAGCTCAAATGAAAATGATGCAATGAGATGAAATGATCTACTCTTCGAGACGAACATTTTGACATATTGCACGCGCAAAACGGAGCAGCGATGACAGAGATATGATGCAATGAAAATGGCACAAAATATCACATATTCGGGGACTTAGTCAAAATTGGACCTCGGGGGGAAGTTGGACGGAGGGGTCCCGGGACGGAGGGGTACGGGACGAGCGCGGGCGTTTGGTTCCGGGGCCTGGTGGATCTCATCCAGGTGGGATGGATCCGGCTCCGGCGAGCGCGCGGAAGCCGAGGCGAGGTCGGGGGCGGCGGGGCCGGCGAGGAGCGCCCGGACCGCTGAGGGGCGCCGGCGAGGCACTCGGGGCCGGAGGCGGATGGCGAGGAGGACGATTTTCCTCGAGGGCTTCAACTAACTTTGGTGTGAAGATCAAGCACATCAGGAGTGACAATGGAACTGAGTTTAAGAATTCTGGTCTTGATGACTATCTTGATGAACTTGGTATTACTCATGAGTTATCTGCTCCTTATACTCCTCAGAGAAATGGCATCGTGGAGCGCAAGAACAGAACTCTTGTTGAGATGGCTCGCACTATGCTTGATGAATACAAAACGCCTAGTCGCTTCGGATTGAAGCAATTGACATCGCGCCACATCATCAACAGAGTATATCTTCAAAAATTCTTCAAGAAGACCGCCTATGAACTCCTCACCGACAAGAAACCTAATGTGTTATTTCAAAGTCTTGATGCTAAATGCTGGATTAGAGATCCTCACCACAACTCTAAATTTGCACCAAAGCACATGAAGGTTTTATGCTTGGTTACGGAAAGGACCCGCACACCTACTGTAGTCTTCAACATCACTCTACACAAGATTGTTGACATAGTAGATGTGCGGTTCGATGAAACTAATGGCTCGCAAAGAGAGCACCTACCTTCATGTTAGATGAACCAGCACCGAGGATTCTATCAGGTTCAAGGCAACCGAGGATGTCATTCCTCTCAAGAAACTGCTGAAGAATTCATTCCTGTCTGCAAGAACGCCGAACTGATGCACTCAAGATAATGTCAAGAAAATGGTGCCGAGGAAAATGATCAAATTCCTCGACGACAACCAGCTCATCCTCGCTGCAAAAGAAGTGCAAGTGGAGAAGATCATCGATGACATTAAAGCGCCAGTGTCCTCTCACACGCTCAAAAGCTTCACATTTATCTAACTTTTGTGGGCACTATGGTTTTGTCTCTATCACAGAGCCCACTAAGGTAGATGAAGCATTTCGAGCCGGAGTGGATTCAGGCCATGCAAGAAGAATTACATCATTCGAGCTCAACAACGTCCTGGAACTGGTCAAACGTCCAGATCCTCGCAAGCATAATATCATTGGCACAAAGTGGATCTATCGCAACAAGCAAGATGAAAATGGTCTTGTGGTGAGGAATAAGGCACGACTAGTAGCTCAAGGCTACACGCAGGTTGAAGGAATTGATTTCGATGAAACTTTTGCACCTGTTGCTAGACTTGAGTCTGTTCGCATATTACTCGCCTATGCTATTCATCACAATATCACTTTATATCAAATGGATGTGAAAAGTGCATTCCTCAATGGTAAGCTTGAGGAAGAAGTATATGTTGCTCAACCCCCAGGTTTTGAAGATCCAAAGAATCCTGACAAAGTCTTCAGACTCAATAAGGCCCTCTATGGCCTCAAGCAAGCCCCTCGGGTGTGGTATGATACATTGAAGGAATTCTTTGTGAAGAATGGCTTCACACCCGGTTCACTCGATCCTACTCTCTTTACTAAATCTTATGATGGTGAACTTTTTGTGTGCTAAATATATGTTGATGATATTATCTTTGGCTGTACTGACCAACGTTATAGTGATGAATTTGCCTACATGATGAGTGAAGAATATCAAATGTCTATGATGGGAGGGTTGAAATTCTTCTTAGGTCTTCAAATTCACAACAACAAAATGGCATATTCATATCTCAGAGAAATACCTCAAAGATGTCCTCAAGAAATTCGCATGCAAGATTGCAAAGGTGTCAAAATTCCTATGCCCACAAATGGCCATCAATGCAATCGATGAAAATGGTATTGACTTCGATCACAAGGTATACCGCCCATGATTGGTTCTTTATTGTACTTATGTGCATCTAGGCCAGATATAATGCTTAGTGTTTGCATGTGTGCCCGATTTCAAGCTACACCAAGGAATCACACCATAAGGCTGTGAAGCATATTCTTCATATCTAGCTCACACACCAACACTAGGATTATGGTACCCCAAGGGCTCTACTTTTGATCTCATTGATATTCTCGACTCGACTATGCTGGTGATCGTGTGGACCGCAAGTCAACATCTGGTACTTGTCATTTCCTCGACGATCTTTGGTCCGTTGGTCCTCGAAGAAACAGAATCACGTATCACCGCTTCATCATGAAGCTGAATACATTGCTGCTGGCTCGTGTTGTGCTCAATTGTCGTGGATAAAGCAAACCTCAAGGACTACGGCATCAACGTGAAGAATGTGCCTCTCTATTGTGACAATGATAGTGCCATCAAGATTGCTCACAACCCAGTTCAGCACTCAAGACAAAGCACATTCAAATTCGCCATCATTTTCTTCGTGATCATGTGTTGAAGGGCGACATCTCCATCGAAAGCACGTGAAGATCAAGAACAGCTAGCTGATATCTTCACTAAGCCCTTGGATGAGAAGAGATTTAGCAAGTTGCGTGTGAGCTAATTATCTTAGAATCTTCGAATGTTCTTTGAAAAGGCACACATCCTAACACTTATGCAAAATTGATGACTTAGATGTGCAACACATGAAGAAACGTTTTCTTCAATCAATGAAGAATAACTCTCTTAGTGTGAAGAAATTAATGAAGAATTTGATTCTCGTAACCCTCGACAATTCTACGCGTGTCTGAAATCATCTTTCTTATACGGTGGGTCACGCCACCACCAAAAGTTGAAAATCTTCAATTTGAGTTTTCCTCGCTTTTGAAATTCTTCGCTTTTTCAAATTCTTCAACTTTGCAAAATCTTCACTGCTTCCGTCGTCTTTCTTCATTGGCTATATATATATATATATATATATATATATATATATATATATATATATATATATATATATATATATATATATATATATATATATATATATATATATATATATATATATAGGTTTATGTCCTCTACAACATTCACTTATGGCTATTTCTTCAAGTCGCTTTTTACGCTAAGTGAATGTGATCGGACCTTCCCCTCTATGCTATACTCAACCCAATCCATTCACAAATTCTTCATGTGCGTTCTATTTTGAAACTCGCTCAAAATCTTCACCGTGTCCTTGATACCGAAGAAATTGCAACGGAACGTTAAAACTGATCTTGTCCAAACCGTCGCTTTTGCCGCTAAACCGCTCCGCATCCCACGATGCATTATTCTAATCACCCACGATCATACACGATCTCCACTACACAAGACGTGGGTGACACATGTCGTGAGAAGGGAAATGGTCAGGCATGTTCGTCCCTAAATCTTCGGGCGATCCGTTTTTCACCGTCTCTATAAATACCCTCTCCCTTCCTCACTTCTTTTACCTCGCCGACCTCTCTCTCCCGCTCGAGCTCCTCAAACCCTAGCGCCGCCGCTACTCCATCGTCAGCCGGTGAGGAAAAGCTTCATCGCCTCGACCTCGTCGCCGACGATTCTCACCGATCGACAGAAATCCTCACTCCGCCGCCAGCCCGTAGCTGTCTTCCTCCGCCAAGTTAGGGCGTGGAAGATCTGAACGGACGAACTTCCCGACTGTTCTTCTCAGTTCGTCGTGTTCTTCACTTCGGGTAATTAAAAGTTACCTTTATTACTCGCTTTGATTCTCAAATCTTCTTCAAAATCTTCAAAGGTGTTTATTCTTCAAATCTTCACACATATGAACACCTCAAATCTCTTGATTAGTTTCTCTAAGCAATGATTTTCTTCAAGATTCCTCAATTGTGTGGATCCTCGATCTATACAACTCTAGAACCTAAGACAAAGATCACTTAGTGAAATTCCTCAAGGCTCATCTGGTCAAAATCCTCAAAACCTGTTCTTTTTGAAAAACCTTCTGAGAACGCATATGACGTCTCCAAATTCCTCGCAACTATACTCTGTTCACAGGTACACATGTCCGCTGCTGAATCCCTAGGTTCTCATCAACTTAACTCATTTGCAGCGTTCCTCAAGAAAAACTGCACACTTCTTCAAAGAACTCAATTGTTCAAATTCTCAATCAAGAAAATGGCGACGGTAAGAAGCCATAGAAAGGAGGAAAGAAACCCGAGGCTATGACTCGCTTGAAATCTCGAGGAAATCTATGCCGACTCATCGCACACCGGATGAAGAAAATAAAAATCAACGCAAGGTGCGATTAAGAAGATTGAACGGAGATGGGCACGGAATGGAGGGAATATAGATATGTAACTCCTAAGTACATGAAGAAATTCGCCTAAATCCTCCATGCCCAAGAGCCCTTTGGCACCTGCCAAGTAGCTGATCCCACAAGCATCAAACGAGGTGAGGACTTTCCGATGAATGGGCTAAACGCCAAGCAAAATTGGCAAAGCAAGCAAAGGAGGCAAAGAAGAAATTCAATGAGGATTCTGCCACTCTATCGCCACGAGGTCTCGGTCAAACCGAGGAAATCAATGCAAAGAAGCCTGATCATAAGCCAAGTGTTTCACCATCTGCGCCTCACGGCCAAGTTCCTCAAGAACCCTCCAAGCAAATTCCTCACACTGCTGCTGCTCCACCAAAGTCCTCAACAACTCACAAAACCTTCAGCCTCGTGGCACCTAGCTACATGTCAAAGGACTGCTGGCTTCTCAATTGCCTCAAAGCGCTTCGCAAGTTCCTCACCTGCTCCCATTTCTTCAATCGCCCGACTCACCAAGACCAAAGCAACAGCTAGACGAGGTCCTCGGCGTAGCCCAAGGAAGAAACAGGTTGCATTCCATGTGCTCTTCGATGATGAGGCATCCGATGATGAACTTGCGGAAATCATCGAGACCGTCAAGAAAAGGTCATAGAGCCAAAGGCACATTTGTGCCCCTCCCGTTGATCCAAAGAAAATCCTCGACTATATTGATCTCTCGCACAAGGATCCCAATACCCTAAGCCCGACCTTCATCTCGACACTGGGCAAAGTCATATGTTGACTCACTTCATCGCTGAAGAAAATGGAAGTTTGAGAAGGCAAGGAAATCAAAAGGCTCAATACAGAAGGAGAAGTTCTCAAGAAAACGTTGTCAAGATGACACCTGAGGAGCTTCTCAAGGTCCAAACGGAAATTCAAGACCTCAGCAAAAACTTTGATTGATACTATGCTGATTGGCAAGGAGCCAAGGTCAGATTTGTGAACCTGACGAAGAAATTCACAAATGTTGCAGCCCCAAAGGCAACATGAATTCCTCAGTCAAGCCTCAGCCCAACCAACTGAAGAACATGCCAAGCACCGATGACGTTCAGCCTGCCGATGAAAATGTTAGTTCCGTGGCTGATGATCCCATTCCACCGCCGAAGAAATTGCCGTGGCACCCACTAGTGGTGCGCTCAAGAAACCGAACCACATTCCTCGGATCCTCCCGCGCCAACTCCAACTCCAATTCTTCCATTTGCCTCGATGTGAAGAAACCAAGGTTGCAGAACGAGCCAGCTGTGAAGAAAAGGAAAGCATCACTGCGCTGATTCTTCTTGCTGCTAAGAAAATGAGGCCTATGACCAGCTCATACGAAAATCCAATTGATGCTGTTCCAATTTCCTCCATACCATCAAAGGAAGTTGTTCCTTTTGGAGAAGACTATGAGATCCCAATCGGAGCAGATCGATAAAGAAATTGAAGTGGATGCAATCCTTCAACCCCACCATTTCTCACCTATGCCTCACCACACCAAGAGGCTGGTGTCGAGGAAATTGAAGATGAAGATGTGGATATTGGATGCACCACACCTGATCAATGATGACTTTTGGGAAAGTCAGCATCCCAATACTCCTCTCTTCACCCCGCCCAACAGATTCCTCGTCCCCTACACAAACAGTCCAAGTGGACTCAAGAAAATCAACCCACGGGTTCTGTGCATGAAGAAATTCCAGCCACTAGTGTCGATGAAACTGCCGCCGATCCTCGATCGCACTGTTGAGGAACAAGAAATTCCTCACTCAAGAACCTGAACTTACGATGACCGAGGTGGTGATGCAACTCATCGAAACCCCTCTGCCCAAGCAAAAGAATCCGCTCTCAACCAAGCAAAAGTTCAAGGTCAAGATTTCTTTGCCGAGCACGTGTTCTTCACCGATTATAATCCATATGATTCTGCCGCATTAGGAAGAGGCATTTCGACTGCCAGCCAAGCCAACTTCTATTCCTCGGTGTTTTCAACAAGGATAAAATCTTCGATCATGCTCATATTCCTCATGTGGATATGGAGTCGCTGCTGTGCTTTGAGCCACCCTCGTTGTTCTTCACGACGCAGACTTCTAAATTTCTGCACCGATATCTCGTGGACTAGAATGAAGAACTAATTCTTCGCTTTTATGCAACGCTGCACATCACCGGAGATGTTGAAGACGTGAACTCATGGGTCTTAGATTGATGACTGAAAATACTCATTACAAGGCACCAAGAATCAATTGCTTCGCGCCTACCACTCAGTCCTCCACTTGATGGTGCACGCCGATTCACGATTTAAAAAGAACTTTCAAATCACTATATGCAAGTGCCGATGAAGCCTTTGAAACCAAGGCAGGCCCAAGAACTAAATTCCTCGTCAAGGAATTACTATATGTGCCTCGGACTGTCTATCGGATTCGACGAAGACAATGAGTCCTATCAAAGGCCACGACTAACGATGAAGAAGTCGTTGGCATCATGAAGAATATGCTTTTCAACATCATCCATGGCGCTCCACCAACTTCCATGATTTCTTCATGAGGACTCGCAAACATAGCTATGTCACCATTTGAGCTGAAGCCTTATGCGCTCGGATTATGAGACTCATCAGTCAAGGTCTTCACTCAATTACAAGGCTGATACTTTGAACCACTGCAACTACTTGCCTCCGATTGAAGTCCTCAAACGGATATTTACCTCGATGATGACAAGGGCAAGGCTATGCTGTGATCGATGAAGGCATTCGTCCATTGATGGACAGTTTCAGCAAAGCAGCATCCTACTCCACCAATGATGACTCGCCACACATGACTCAGCCGCAAATACCTCACCAAGCAAAGTCCTCAAGCTATCGCACCTGTGGTGATGATCGATCGTGAGTTACTCCTCGCCTTCATCAAGGTTGATCAGAATCATAAATGGGTCAAACGCCGCTTGGTACTTTTCTTCACAACATGACCTCAACACACAATGCAGTGAGGAAAACCACTACTACCTCCATGAAACCTTCAAACGCACTGGCTATTCTTTCACATGTCTATAGTGAAGAAGAACTGACGTCCATGGGACTCAAGGAAGAATTTGACCGGTCCGCACCTCCTCCAAGAAATTCAAGAAGGTCAAAGTTCCTTCCTTGGTGGCCAGCTCCTATTCTTCATCTCGCGACATCGATGAAAATGAAGACTTGGAAGACACCGCGGCTGGTCCTACTTCAACAAACAACCCCAACAATGTTGGTGCTCCGCCTTCAACTTGAAATTCTTCAAGAGCGTTAGTCCTCGCCGATCCTTTTGGTCATTCGATGACAAAGGGGAGAAATTTGAGTTAGTCTTCAAGCGGGTCTAGTTTTTGCCTATATATAGTAATTTATTCTTGTTAAGTTACAACTCGCTCTTCCGAAACTTTTATTGATCGAGTTGTAATCTTAAACCCGATGGTGCTTTGATACTTTTGATGCATTATGCTCTCGCACTATGCTCGATTCTCGTGAGCTCCTTGAAAATCTTCATAGCAAATTGATTTGGGCTCGATACTTTTGATGCTATTTTGCATACTTTGAATAACATCAAGCACCATATTTCATCATGCATTTCAAATTCTTCATATTATATGACAAATGCGTATGAATTACAAGATATAGGGGAGATCTCCATGATTCAATTCTTCAAATGTGCATTGCCTCAAAAGCAAATTCCTCACTATGCACATCTTCGTGGGAGTTCTTCTATATCTTGCAATCAAATTCCTCATTATCAGTATTTTCAATTCATATGTTTATCCTCGTTGAAAACTTAACCTATATTGTCATCAATCACCAAAAGGGGAGATTGTAAGTGCATCTAGTGCCCTTAGTGATTTTGGTGTATTGAAGACTTATAGGTTAAGTAACTAATGCGCTTGTGAGTGTACACAGGTCTATAAGTCTATGAGGAGTTTGATATTTACAGAGAAGTCGAATTCTAAAAATGAAGTTCTTCTTCCAAGACTTTGATATTCAAGACTTTCAAGACTTTGAAAGTGAAGAAATTGGTGTGACCTTGAAGACTTGGTATTCATTTGAGGAACATGAAGCGTGAAGACTTTTGTTTTCGTAGTTTCATTTTCTCTTTCTTGAGTCATAGGAAACACCGCATCGTTAAAGGGGTCGAGGAAATACTAAGGAAAAATTTCCATGTGATGCTCAACTCAAAATCCTACACCTACCAATCCCTTCGAGTGAAGCCTTTGAAATCTCATACAGCTTCACCAATTTCTTCAAAGGATGAGACGTTCTTCCGTCGCCGAGGAATTTGTTCTCGACCGAGGAGTTAGGAATTCGCCATGGATTGCCTACACAAGGAGGAACATGATAGACCCGAGGAATTTGAGAGTCAAATTTCCGATCGCTGATGTCTGCGCTACCGCTGTCCCAAAATATCTTATCCACCTAACGGTCATATCATTGAAGGGCATTTATGTCTTATCATGTCGGGCTGCTCCTCAGGCTATAAATAGCCGCCTCTACAACCACTAGCTGGTTGGCTGCCCGAGATAACTTGACACTTGTCATTTGAGAGCAACCCATCCTCCGAGGACTTTGAGCGAAAATCATCAAGTGAGGAACAACCCAAAACCAAACCCCTACAAACCCAAAGTGATTGAGCATCATCAAGAAATTGATCCTCGTGGATCCGACGCTTGTTACCTTTGAAGACTGTGCTTCTTCCAGACGGTTAGGCGCCATGGTCTAGAGCATCCAAGAGGAATTGTGGATCGCCGAGTGACCAAGTATGTGAAGGTTTGGAAGTCGCTCAAGACTTACCACGAGTGATTGGACGAGGTCTGTGTGACCTTAGTTCAAGGAGAATACGGTGAGGACTTGGTGTCCCGAGCTGCGTGCTCAAGGATCGGGTGTCCGGACTGTGTCCTCGAGTTTAAATACTCAGCCGCTTCCAACCAGAGGTACAACGAGACAAAGCAGTTGGAACTGGTCTACCAAATCATTGTCTTCACCAACCTAATCGGTTCTATTTCCTCAACCCTTTCATTTCCTCATTACTGTTGAGTGTTTGTTCATATCTGTGTTTGAAGACTTTGATCAAGACTTTCTCAATTTCCTCAGCCCAATTTCTTCATCTGCTTTGTCTTCATCTTGTGCTATCCTGTGTTTACGCCTCTGACTCTTTGTTTGTCTTCATTTCATCATGATGACCATGCCCGTGATTCGTTATGCTTACTTGTGAGTACTTATTCCACTGCAAGTAGTTCTTCGCTAAGGAATTTCCTCACCGCAAATTCCTCATTGAAGAATTCATAAAATCGCCTATTCACCCCCTCTAGTCGATATAACGCACTTTCAACTGCTTGGGTGAGTCCAGTCGCTTCTCTCTCTCTCTCTCTAGTGGGTTCGACTTGTCCCCGGTCCGTTTTTCTCTTTCTGTGGTGGCTAGTCCTATTTATAGAGAGAGGCCCTGGGCCTCTTCCCAAATAATCAGCGGAAGGGCCCCAAATAATTGGCCATTTGAAGGGGAACATCTAGTACACTTATCCCGACTAAAGTTGGTCTTTGGCTGCCAAAGGCTCACGGTGACGCCGCCTGGCTCCACGATGACCTCCATCCTGCCGCTCTCGCTGGTCTTGGTCTTGTTGCAATCAAGCGTAACCTTTGCCTGATGCCTTGGCATGTGCTTGCCTCATTTGCACCAAAGGGGAAACAAGGACACTGCACAAGCTGGGGCCCGCCTGGTCTCGTTCATCATGGCTTGCATCACGGGGCACCCTCGTGAGGTACCCTGCCTTGATCTCTCCGCCTCGTGAGCCTGCCTCGACGAGGCCGCTTTTTGAGGAAGGTTCTTGTCGCCCACCCTGTGGAGGCTTGGCCTCGCGAGGGTCTTGAGCTCGAAGCCGATGAAGCTGGGCCACTGGCCCCTACTTGAGCCATGCCGCAGTCGCAGACAGCAAGTCTGGGACCCCTGCTCCTGTAACACCGACAGAGCTCTCGGGCCTGGCGCCGCCAACTTGGCTTAGCAGAGAAGCCAAGGGCAGTGCGAGCGCCATGGCCCTAACAGCTCATGCGGCTTTGGGCGCCAGGTGCATTGATTGGTCGCGGCGCCTCCGCTTCCCATGATGCCTCATTACACGCCTGCTAAGCGGACCCGGGTTGCACACAGCCATTCCCTTTCATCGTCTGCACTCCCGCCCTTCCTTCTTCCTCCGCTCCAACCGCCCTTGATCCAACTCTCGACTTCACCTTCCTGCGCCATGGCGCCAACGAAGAAGGAAAACATGAAGAAGCCCGCGCTTCGTCTTCGCTTCGCCTCGGCGGTGGCCCCCGCCACGATTGATCTATCATACTCAACCCCGAGGCCTTGGGCAAGGTCCGCCTCGCTCTTGCCACCATCTTCAATGAGTGCGGCAGACCACAAAGATGGCTCATGGCCCCATGCCTCCTTCGGCTAAGATTGTCAAGGAGGTCCGGTTCTTCGCTGATTCCTCGTGCGGGTCTCGATCCCCCTTTCCGCTTTCTTCAACGCGGTGCTCTCCCACTATCGATCCACATGATGCATCTCGGCCTGAGTCCATTACCTTCTAGTTGTCTTCGCTTTGTCTGTGAGGCAATGGTGGGCATCCTCCTTCACTTGCCCTCTAGGCCACTTCTTCTCTTTGAGCCCGAGGATCATACTCAATGCCTGTGTGTGAGCTTCCTGCGCATGCTAGAGATGGCTGCTCGGGATCGATTGACTCCTCCCACCGAGACCAAGTTCAGAGAGCGGTGGTTGCATGTGGACGCTAGTGCCCAGCCTCGCGCTCGAGACCTCACCTCGCCTCACGATCCCAACTCAGTGGGTCATGAGACGCCAAGGACACCCGCTTGCATCTGCTCTGGGCGCCGCTTGAGAGCTTGAGGGCGCCAACGTGATGGCGCCTAAGGTGGTGAAGGAGTTCCTCCAAAGGTCGCATTGCTCCTCCAATGCCACTCATCGGATGTGGGACTTTATGGGCGCAAAGATCGCCTCATGATTTTAGGAGGGGGACTCGCGCCAAGTGCTAAGGACGGTGCTCGTGGTCCCGGCTGGTGATCCTTCCCAAGTAGCCTTCGATATGGTGGTGCCTCTCAGATCTCTGTTCGGCAGGGCCGATTTCGTGAAGCAGATGCCCAGCTTTTGACGAGTGGGGCCAGCCCGGCTGACTCCTGGGGCCTCATGAGAACCTGGCTGTTGCCGGGGCTGCTTTTTTCGCCGCCCCAAGGTGGCTCTCGCCTGTGATGGGGCAGGAAGACGAGAACCGCCAGGAGTTGAAGGGGACAACGTTGAGGTGGTGACGCCGCGCGAAGCCCCGAGGGCAGCATCTCCTGGAGCTCGTTCCGGAATAGTGACAGGTGAGGAGTCGCGTCTCCGGCCCCGAGGTTGGGGCTCCCGAGGCCCCGGCCGTCCCTCATGAGGCGGCGCCGTGGCGCTCCTCAGGCTGGTCCCATTGGTGCTGATCACCTACCGCCTCCTCGCCACAAATCACCCATGCGCCGAGCGATAGGCTCGGTTCCAGAGACTTCGTGGCCTCCGAAGAGGAAGGAGGCCTCGGCGGTGACGATCGCCTTGCTGCTTGGTCAAGTGCAGGAGGTACTTCGCCACGCATTTAGTAAGTCCCTTCTCTCCGCCTTCTACTTATCGGTTCTGTAAATGATCAGGACTTTCAGGCCCTTCCGCCAATTCGCTGGAGACGGCCAAGGAGCGATCTCCCAAGCTCCATCTTCGCTGCTGGTCCTGGTGCGCCGGGTTCAAGCGGCGCCCTTATCACTCAACCAGTCGGAGAGGTGGCCCGTTCAGCTGGGCATCCCAAGCCTGTGCGCCTGCTGTCTTCCCTTCACGAGTTCTACTGGGGCACAACCAGCTTGCCCCGTGCTCCTTCCTTGATCGTGGACGATGATTGGTTGAAATCAATCTTGAGCTCTTCTTCTGGGGACGGACCGGTGCCAGGCCCTACTCCTGGCGATGCTCGTCCGGCGATTGTTGGGGCGCCACCCCGCTTCGCGACCGAGGAGGCGCGCGGCTACCGACCTCCGCATACACCAGCAGCAGAGGGTGACGCGAAGATCTGCACAGCGCGTTTTAACGCCACGCCTTCGCAAAGAATTTCTCCATGGGCGATGAACGCGTGAAACAGCTCCGCGCGGAGCTTGCCGCGAGGATGCGGCCTCGTGGTCGGAAGGTTTGCGCTTTGCCGAGGAGAGGCGCAAGCTGAAGGTAGCCGTTACATTCTCGCAAGGCCACCAGCGGGACCTTGACAATGCGGTTGAGGCTTCACGGCGGCCTCATGAGAGGTTTCGCCATCGAGCCGCCGAGGAGGCCCCGAAGCAGATCGACGCATGTGGACGCGGAGGAGCGCATGGGAGCTCCAAGCCTGGAGCAACTCTCAGAGCAGAGGTGAGCTGCGCCAGCTGCACTTGTGTCGCCAGGAGGCTTCCGCCGACCGTGCAGAGCCCGTGCGCCGAGGGAAGCGCTGACGCTGAGGCCGCCGAGCGCAACCTCGACCTTTGAGCGGTTGGAGACGAGGGAGCGCCGTGGCTCAAAGGAGGATGATGTCGCCGCTGCCAAGCCCGAGCCCAAGAAGAGGTTGACCGCCAGAGAGCGGAAGCTCGCCCAGGCCTCGAGCGCCAGATGAGTTGAAGTTGGAGTTGGTCAAGGCCAAGCCGAGGGCAGACCGCCCTCAAGGCCAAACTAGACGGCGGACGGGTGGGACTCTCTCCAGCCGCCTTCGCAGCCCAAAGTGAGTTAACCTCCTCCCGCCAATCTGCTTTTCTCTCCGCAGAGGATCGAGAAGCCGAGACCACCGCCGGAAAAAACGAGGACGAGATTCATCGGCGGCGGTTCCGAGCGCGAGCACGCCTCTATGTTCGCACGCCAGGAACGAGCTAACGCAGCCTCGGGCAACATTTGCGAGGTTGCCACCGAGGAGCCGTGATGAGACCAATCTATGCCGGCAACTCCAGATTTTGTTGATGTGGTGACGCCCCGTGAGAACCGCCTCGAGATGTCTCGCTGGCTCGCCGAGGAGAGGAGCGAGCCTTGCTTGGGCCCGCTTTCCCGTGGTCTTCGCCATCTCGCGGGACAAGGATCCCACTTCGACTTCGATGCTGCTATCGCACCGGTGCCTATAGCCGCCCCGGGCGACCGCGCAATGGGTGGAGGATCATGTGGACGCACCGTTAGGGCCTTCGCGCCTGATGATGACGGCAGGATCGTGGGCCGCTGGCGAAGGCGGCGTGGTGGATGGTCCTAGTGGGCAGAGGTGTTGGTGGCGGTAATGATGTCGCCGACACCGGCGACGCCTCGAGGTGGCCGAGAAGGGCGGCGAGTGATATGTCCGATCGATTGTTTGTCACCGCTGTTTACCCTACACGTAAAGAGGTTCGAAGCTGGCCTCAAGATCGTGAGAGCATTTTCGAGGGGAAGCCCTCATGTAAAGATTTGCAAGAATGCCCCGTAATCTTAACGCTGTGGTGAGCTTTAACGGCCGGCCCGGTGGTGGGTCACTGGCTCGCTTACTTTTTGATTCTCAAGTGAGCCTGAAGGGGCTGTGGGGCTATAGCGCCATATGTGTCTTCTGGGTGAACCCATTGATCCTGCGATAAGAACCTCCGGAGAGGGTGAGGGAGTCCCGGATTAGGGTGTCCGATGGCTGACTACCATCATCGTCGGACTATCATCTACCGGACTATCGCATCGGCCGGACTCCAAGACTATGAAGATAGAAGATTGAAGACTTCTCCCTTGTCCCGATGGGACTTTCCTTGGCGTGGAAGGCAAGCTTGGCGATACGGATATGTAGATCTCCTACCATTGTAACCGACTCTATGTAACCCTAGCCCTCTCCTGTCTATATAAACCGGATGGCTCTAGTCCAGAGGACTACATCATCAACAACCTTACAATCATACCATAGGCTAGCTTCTAGGGTTTAGCCCTTGATCTCATGGTAGATCCACTTTGTAAACATCCACAATATCAATATCAATCGAAAGCAGACGTAGGGTTTTACCTCCATCAAGAGGGCCCAACTCGTAAACATCGTGTCCTTTGTCTCGTTACCATCCGCCTAGACGCACAGCTCGGGACCCTCACTCGAGATCCGCCGGTTTTGACACCGACAGAGGCGTAAGGGCAACCGTCCGAGCTGTGGACGCTGTTGGTCTGCCCGGCCTCGAGGGCCTCGCAAGGGGAGGTAGCTGATGCTAGCTTTGGACGCAGTCAAACCGTAACAAGAGAGATTGCTCGAATGAGACTAAACACCCTTCCCCAAACGCACGCAAGGCTCAACTCAAATCCAACTTAAATTCAGATCAAGAAACTTGTCAACAGAGGGAAAGGAAAAGGCAAAAGGCCATCCCGCACCTAGTCTAGTCTTCGACGCCTTCTAACCAGCACGGAGCTAAGTGCTGCCACTAGGCGGGAGGGAGCCCCTGTGGCTCGAGGCCGGGCGCTCGAGACTCCGGGCGGTACAGCCCCACTCATTATTACGTGAGAGTGTCACAGGCGTAGAGCTTCACAGTAATCGGGCCTTCTTCGCTGTGTACCGCCCTGTTTATATCGCCATATGAGGGCCCCGCTTGCGCTTACACTTTACCGCCATCGACGGCGGCCGGAGACCAAGGACGACGCTAATGGGTAGAGCGGTCACCAGCGGTTCTCCGACGACCACGGGTCCTTCTATCGGGGCAGCCCCGAGGCACCTCGCCGCAGAGGACCCACCTCCGAAACGCCTTGCGCCTAAGCGCCAAGGATGAACCCGGATCTCGCCCCTTCCTCAGAATCCTCCGGGTGCCTCCCGAGGGGTAAGGGGTGCAGGTTGGGGCAGCCACCGTCATACGACTGTGATTCTCCCCGCAAAGACATTGTTAGCGTAAGCTTGTTCTCGAGAAATTAATGGTACCAGAGAGTTGTAGCCACCGCACGGCTCGCCGAGGCCCTCTTGGGGTTCCCCGAAGAGCTCAGCTTGTGGTGTCTCTCAC
>JAHIAM010003481.1:0-79609 GCA_021605205.1 Aegilops longissima | reverse complement strand
GGGTCCCGTGGTGATTTCCACGATAAACGAACCCGGGGTGCGTTTACGTGTTGGTCATCAACACTCGCAGTTTTGGCCGATTCTGGCCCGTTTCTTGGACTATTACTCAGTTTTGGGGTCCCGGGGTGATTTCCACGATTGAGGAACACCGGGGTGCGTTTACGTGTCGGTCATCAACACTCGGGTTTTTGTCGATTCTGACCCGTTTCTTGGGCTATTACTCAGTTTTGGGGTCCCGTGGTGATTTCCACGATAAACGAACCCGGGGTGCGTTTACGTGTTGGTCATCAACACTGGGGGTTTTGGCCGATTCTGGCCCGTTTCTTGGACTATTACTCAGTTTTGGGGCCCCTAGGTGATTTCCACGATTGACGAACACCGGGGTGCGTTTACGTGTCGGTCATCAGCACTCGGGTTTTTGTCGATTCTGACCCGTTTGTTGGGCTATTACTCAGTTTTGGGGTCCCGTGGTGATTTCCACGATAAACGAACCCGGGGTGCGTTTACGTGTTGGTCATCAACACTCGTAGTTTTTGTCGATTCTGGCCCGTTTCTTGACTATTACTCAGTTTTGGGGTCCCGGGGTGATTTCCACGATTGACGAACACCGGGGTGCGTTTACGTGTCGGTCATCAACACTCGGGTTTTTGTCGATTCTGACCCGTTTGTTGGGCTATTACTCAGTTTTGGGGTCCCGTGGTGATTTCCACGATAAACGAACCCGGGGTGCGTTTTACGTGTTGGTCATCAACACTCGGGGTTTTGGCCGATTCTGGCCCGTTTCTTGGACTATTACTCAGTTTTGGGGCCCCTAGGTGATTTCCACGATTGACGAACACCGGGGTGCGTTTACGTGTCGGTCATCAGCACTGGTTTTTGTCGATTCTGACCCGTTTGTTGGGCTATTACTCAGTTTTGGGGTCCCGTGGTGATTTCCACGATAAACGAACCCGGGTGCGCGGTCATCACCACTGGTTGTTGGTCATCAACACTCGCAGTTTTGGCCGATTCTGGCCCGTTTTTTGACTATTACTCAGTTTTGGGGTCCCGGGGTGATTTCCACGATTGAGAAACACTGGGGTGCGTTTACGTGTCGGTCATCAACACTCGGGTTTTTGTCGATTCTGACCCGTTTCTTGGGCTATTACTCAGTTTTGGGGTCCCGTGGTGATTTCCATGATAAACGAACCCTAGGGTGCGTTTACGTGTTGGTCATCAACACTCGGGGTTTTGGCCGATTCTGGCCCGTTTCTTGGACTATTACTCAGTTTTGGGGCCCTAGGTGATTTCCACGATTGACGAACATCGGGGTGCATTTACGTGTCGGTCATCAACACTGGGTTTTTGTCGATTCTGACCCGTTTGTTGGGCTATTACTCAGTTTTGGGGTCCCGTGGTGATTTTCACGATAAACGAACCTGGTGCGCGTACGTGTTGGTCATCAACACTCGCAGTTTTGGCCGATTCTGGCCCGTTTTTGACTATTACTCAGTTTTGGGGTCCCGGGTGATTTCCACGATTGACGAACACCGGGTGCGTTTACGTGTCGGTCATCAACACTGGGTTTTTGTCTTTTCTGACCCGTTTTTGGCTATTACTCAGTTTTGGGGTCCCGTGGTGATTTCCACGATAAACGAACCTGGTGCGTTTTACGTGTTGGTCATCAACACTCGGGGTTTTGGCAGATTCTGGCCCGTTTTTTGACTATTACTCAGTTTTGGGGCCCCTAGGTGATTTCCACGATTGACGAACACCGGGGTGCGTTTACGTGTCGGTCATCACCACTCGGGTTTTTTGTCGATTCTGACCCGTTTGTTGGGCTATTACTCAGTTTTGGGGTCCCGTGGTGATTTCCACGATAAACGAACCCGGGTGCGTTTACATGTTGGTCATCAACACTCGCAGTTTTGGCCGATTCTGGCCCGTTTTTGGACTATTACTCAGTTTTGGGGTCCCGGGGTGATTTCCACGATTGAGAAACACTGGTGCGCGTACGTGTCGGTCATCAACACTGGGTTTTGTCGATTCTGACCCGCTTTTGGGCTATTACTCAGTTTTGGGGTCCTGTGGTGATTTCCATGATAAACGAACCCCGCGCTGTGCGTTTACGTGTTGGTCATCAACACTCGGGGTTTTGGCCGATTCTGTCCCGTTTCTTGGACTATTACTCAGTTTTGGGGCCCCTAGGTGATTTCCACGATTGACTAACATCGGGTGCATTTACGTGTCGGTCATCAAGACTGGGTTTTTGTCGATTCTGACCCGCTTGTTGGGCTATTACTCAGTTTTGGGGTCCTGTGGTGATTTTCACGATAAACGAACCTGGTGCGCGACGTGTTGGTCATCAACACTGCAGTTTTGGCCGATTCTGGCCCGCTTTTTGACTATTACTCAGTTTTGGGGTCCCGGTGATTTCCACGATTGACGAAACACCGGGTGCGCGTTTACGTGTCGGTCATCAACACTGGGTTTTTGTCTTTTCTGACCCGCTTCTTGGGCTATTACTCAGTTTTGGGGTCCTGGTGATTTCCACGATAAACGAACCTGGTGCGCTTTACGTGTTGGTCATCAACACTGGGTTTTGGCAGATTCTGGCCCGCTTTTGACTATTACTCAGTTTTGGGGCCCTAGGTGATTTCCACGATTGACTTAACACCGGTGCGCGACGTGTCGGTCATCACCACTGGTTTTTTGTCGATTCTGACCCGCTTGTTGGGCTATTACTCGTTTTGGGGTCCTGGAGTGATTGCCACGAGAAACGAACCCCTGGGTGCGTTTACGTGTTGGTCATCAACGCTCGCAGTTTTGGCCGATTCTGGCCCGTTTTTTCGACTATTACTCAGTTTTGGGGTCCCGGGGTGATTTCCACGATTGAGGAACACCGGGGTGCGTTTACGTGTCGGTCATCAACACTCGGGGTTTTTGTCGATTCTGACCCGTTTCTTGGGCTATTACTCAGTTTTGGGGTCCCGTGGTGATTTCCATGATAAACGAACCCCAGGGTGCGTTTACGTGTTGGTCATCAACACTCGGGGTTTTGGCCGATTCTGGCCCGTTTCTTGGACTATTACTCAGTTTTGGGGCCCCTAGGTGATTTCCACGATTGACGAACACCGGGGTGCATTTACGTGTCGGTCATCAACACTCGGGTTTTTGTCGATTCTGACCCGTTTGTTGGGCTATTACTCAGTTTTGGGGTCCCGTGGTGATTTCCACGATAAACGAACCCGGGGTGCGTTTACGTGTTGGTCATCAACACTCGCAATTTTGGCCGATTCTGGCCCGTTTCTTGGACTATTACTCAGTTTTGGGGTCCCTAGGTGATTTCCACGATTGACGAACACCGGGTGCGCGACGTGTCGGTCATCAACACTCGGGGTTTTTGTCTTTTCTGACCCGTTTCTTGGGCTATTACTCAGTTTTGGGGTCCCGTGGTGATTTCCACGATAAACGAACCCGGGGTGCGTTTTACGTGTTGGTCATCAACACTCGGGGTTTTGGCAGATTCTGGCCCGTTTCTTGGACTATTACTCAGTTTTGGGGCCCCTAGGTGATTTCCACGATTGACGAACACCGGGGTGCGTTTACGTGTCGGTCATCACCACTCGGGTTTTTTGTCGATTCTGACCCGTTTGTTGGGCTATTACTCAGTTTTGGGGTCCCGTGGTGATTTCCACGATAAACGAACCCGGGGTGCGTTTACATGTTGGTCATCAACACTCGCAGTTTTGGCCGATTCTGGCCCGTTTTTTGGACTATTACTCAGTTTTGGGGTCCCGGGGTGATTTCCACGATTGAGAAACACTGGGGTGCGTTTACGTGTCGGTCATCAACACTCGGGGTTTTTGTCGATTCTGACCCGTTTCTTGGGCTATTACTCAGTTTTGGGGTCCCGTGGTGATTTCCATGATAAACGAACCCGGGGTGCGTTTACGTGTTGGTCATCAACACTCGGGGTTTTGGCCGATTCTGTCCCGTTTCTTGGACTATTACTCAGTTTTGGGGCCCCTAGGTGATTTCCACGATTGACGAACACCGGGGTGCATTTACGTGTCGGTCATCAGCACTCGGGTTTTTTGTCGATTCTGACCCGTTTGTTGGGCTATTACTCAGTTTTGGGGTCCCGTGGTGATTTCCACGATAAACGAACCTGGTGCGCGACGTGTTGGTCATCAACACTGCAATTTTGGCCGATTCTGGCCCGCTTTTTGACTATTACTCAGTTTTGGGGTCCCGGTGATTTCCACGATTGACGAACACCGGGTGCGCGACGTGTCGGTCATCAACACTCGGGTTTTTGTCTTTTCCGACCCGCTTCTTGGGCTATTACTCAGTTTTGGGGTCCCGTGGTGATTTCCACGATAAACGAACCCGGGGTGCGTTTTACGTGTTGGTCATCAACACTCGGGGTTTTGGCCGATTCTGGCCCGTTTCTTGGACTATTACTCAGTTTTGGGGCCCCTAGGTGATTTCCACGATTGACGAACACCGGGGTGCGTTTACGTGTCGGTCATCAACACAAGGGGTTTTTGTCGATTCTGACCCGTTTGTTGGGCTATTACTCAGTTTTGGGGTCCCGTGGTGATTTCCACGATAAACGAACCCGGGTGCGTTTACGTGTTGGTCATCAACACTCGCAGTTTTGGCCGATTCTGGCCCGTTTCTTGGACTATTACTCAGTTTTGGGGTCCCGGGTGATTTCCACGATTGAGAAACACTGGTGCGTTTACGTGTCGGTCATCAACACTCGGGGTTTTTGTCGATTCTGACCCGTTTCTTGGGCTATTACTCAGTTTTGGGGTCCCGTGGTGATTTCCATGATAAACGAACCCCAGGGTGCGTTTACGTGTTGGTCATCAACACTTGGGGTTTTGGCCGATTCTGTCCCGTTTCTTGGACTATTACTCAGTTTTGGGGCCCCTAGGTGATTTCCACGATTGACGAACACCGGGGTGCATTTACGTGTCGGTCATCAGCACTCGGGTTTTTTGTCGATTCTGACCCGTTTGTTGGGCTATTACTCAGTTTTGGGGTCCCGTGGTGATTTCCACGATAAACGAACCCGGGGTGCGTTTACGTGTTGGTCATCAACACTCGCAATTTTGGCCGATTCTGGCCCGCTTTTGACTATTACTCAGTTTTGGGGTCCCGGGTGATTTCCACGATTGACGAACACCGGGGTGCGTTTACGTGTCGGTCATCATCACTGGGTTTTTGTCGATTCTGACCCGCTTCTTGGCTATTACTCAGTTTCGGGTCCCGTGGTGATTTCCACGATAAACGAACCCGGTGCGTTTTACGTGTTGGTCATCAACACTCGGGGTTTTGGCCGATTCTGGCCCGTTTCTGACTATTACTTAGTTTTGGGGCCCCTAGGTGATTTCCATGATTGAAGAACACCGGGTGCGCGACGGTCGGTCATCAAGACTCGGGTTTTTTGTCGATTCTGAACCGTTTGTTGGGCTATTACTCAGTTTTGGGGTCCCGTGGTGATTTCCACGATAAACGAACCCGGGGTGCGTTTACGTGTTGGTTATCAACACTCGCAGTTTTGGCCGATTCTGGCCCGTTTCTTGGACTATTACTCAGTTTTGGGGTCCCGGGGTGATTTCCACGATTGAGGAACACCGGGATGCGTTTACCTGTCGGTCATCAACACTCGGGGTTTTTGTCGATTCTGACCCGTTTCTTGGGCTATTACTCAGTTTTGGGGTCCCGTGTATAAAGCTCGACTCACGAGCTCTCTCGCGGAGGCGTTTTGGCAGTGACTGCTGGCTTTAGTGTACTGCTTCGTCGTGGCGCCATTGATACAATGGAAACGGCGTGCGTGCATGCATGCAGATGGAGTGACGCTGACGAGACGGCGACAGCGGCAGCTAGCTAGCGTACGTCCGGTAAAGAAAGTTGTGTGTGGAGTACTTTTCTCGTCACCGAGTGCCCGATTTTTTATGGAAACCGCAGGAGTACTTCCTTTCCGTATTAGACGGAAAAGAGTGCCCCATGGATAGCCCATCCACCAGCAAATCAACGCACCCACGGAATTGGAACCAACATATTAAAAAATGGTCATATAATCAATGTGCACATATTTTAAAATATCTTCCTGTAACTTCGTAAAAATTGTCACATTCTGTAAAAAAGTGTTCAACCATTTATAAAGAAGTTCATGCAATTTAAAAGCTGATCGCTCAATTTAAAAATTCTTCATGTAATAAAAACAGAAGTTCAGATTGAAAAACATGTTCATGTACTTTTTGAGTTTACTTGTAGTTCTAAAAAGGTTCATGTAGTTTGTAAAATAATGTTCATGCAATTAAAAATTTCACGCTTTAAAAAATGTTCATATTACTGTAAAATTTACTTATTTTTATTGAAAATCCAGTAATTATAAAATGATCCACATATTTTTTGAAAAATTCCAGCAATTTCTTAAAATATCAAGGATGAACTTTTTAATACATGATGGATAGTTTCAAGATACATGGCAACCAATTTTAATACACAACTAACATTTTTTTAAACAGTACAAACATTTTGAATATGGACTACATTTTCTTAGTACGGGATCAACCTTGTTAAAGTACACAACAAACATTTTTTAAACACTACAAATATTTTTGATATAACGATGATGAATAGTTTCTAGATACATGGCAAACACATTTAATAAAAGATGAACATTCATAATATTTGTTGAATATTTTAAAACATACGTGATCTTTTTCCTAAAGGGGAAATAAGGCCTGCATTTTACCAAGGTTGTGCCACTAACGATACGAAGAAACTAGGCAAATGCCCCTATGCGTCAGATCACCTGGATGTAAACTACATGAGATGCGTGTCCGTGCTTCAAGAAATATGTCCTAGAGGCAATAATAAAGTTGTTATTTATATTTCCGTATATCATGATAAATGTTTATTATTCATGCCAGAATTGTATTAACCGGAAACTTAGTACATGTTTGAATACATAGACAAACAGAGTGTCACTAGTATGCCTCTACTTGACTAGCTCGTTAATCAAAGATGGTTAAGTTTCCTAGCCATAGACATGTGTTGTCATTTGATGAACGGATCACATCATTAGAGAATGATGTGATGGACAAGACCCATCCGTTAGCTTAGCACTATGATCGCTTAGTTTATTGCTATTGCTTTCTTCATGACTTATACATGTTCCTATGACTATGAGATTATGCAACTCTCGAATACCGGAGGAACACTTAGTGTTCTACCAACCATCACAACGTAATCGGGTGCTTATAAAGATGCTCTACAGGTGTTTCGATGGTGTTTGTTGTTGGCATAGATTGAAATTAGGATTTGTCACCCGTATCGGAGAGGTATCTATGGGCCCTCTCGGTAATGCACATCACTATGAGCCTTGCAAGCAATGTGACTAATGAGTTGGTCAAGGGATGATGCATTACGGAACGAGTAAAGAGACTTGCCGGTAACGAGATTGAACTAGGTATGATGATACCGACGATCGAATATCGGGCAAGTAACATACCGATGACAAAGGGAACAACGTATGTTGTTATGTGGTTTGACCGATAAGATCTTCTTAGAATATATAGGAGCCAATATGAGCATCCAGGTTCCGCTATTGTTTATTGACCGGAGATGTGTCTCGGTCATGTCTACATAGTTCTCGAACCCGTAGGGTCCGCATGCTTAACGTTCGATGACAATTTATATTATGAGTTATGTGATTTGATGAACCGAAGTTTGTTCGGAGTCCCGGATGAGATCACGGACATGACGAGGAGTCTCGAAATGGTTGATACATAAATATTGATATATTGGACCGTGTTATTCAGACACCGAAAATGTTCCGGATGGTTTCGGGTAAAAACGGAGTGCCGGAGGGGTTACCGGAACCCTAGGGGGAACTAATGGGCCACCATGGGCCTTATTGGAGAGAGAGGAGGGCATCCAGGGCAGGCCGCCCGCCCCCCTCCCCCCCCTTTGAAGTCTGAATTGGACAAGGGAAGGGGCGGCGGCGCCCCTTTCCTACTCCCTCTCCCTCTCCTTCCTTCCTCCTCTCTCCCTTTTGGTGGAATCCTACTAGGACTAGTAGTCCTAGTAGGACTCCCTCTTGGCGCCGCCTAGGGTCGGCCATCCTCCCTCCTCCCTCCTTTATATACGTAAGGGGGGGCACCCTAGAACAACCAAGTTGGTCTTTAGCCATGTGCGGTGCCCCCTCCACAGCTACACACCTCGGTCATATCATCGTAGTGCTTGCGAAGCCCTCGCGCCGTAACTTCATCATCACCGCCACCACGCCGTCAGGCTGACGGAACTCTCCTCGGCTTCGATCGGATTAAGAGTTCGAGGGACGCCACCGAGCTGAACGTGTAGATCGCGAGGGCCGTATATTCGGTACATGGACCGTTGGATCGCCAAGACGCTCGACTACATCAACTGCATTACTAAACGCTCGCTTTCGGTCTACGAGGTACGTAGACACACTCTCCCCGCTTCTCCTATGCTTCTACCAGATAGATCTTCTGTGATCGTAGGCAAATTTTTGAAATACTACGCTCCCCAACAGCTTCCACCTCATCAAAGTCTCATCGCGGGCTGCTCCTCGTGAATTCTAGAGCGACAAGATGTGTCAAGATATGAGACCTGAAGGAAATATGCCCTAGAGGCAATAATAAAGTTGTTATTTATATTTCCTTATATGATGATAAATGTTTATTATTCATGCTAGAATTGTATTAACCGGAAACTTAGTACGTGTGTGAATACATAGACAAACAGAGTGTCACTAGTATGGCTCTACTTGACTAGCTCGTTGAATCAAAATATGGTGAAGTTTCCAGCCATAGACATGAGTTGTCATTTGATTAACGGATCACATCGTTAGGGAATGATGTGATTGACTTGACCCATTCCGTTAGCTTAGCACTTGATCGTATAGTATGTTGCTATTGCTTTCTTCATGACTTATACATGTTCCTATGACTATGAGATTATGCAACTCCCGAATACCGGAGGAACACTTAGTGTGCTACCTAACGTAACAACGAATCGGGTGATTATAAAGGTGCTCTACAGTGTGTCTCCGATGGTACTTGTTGAGTGGGCATAGATCGACATTAGGATTTGTCACTCCGATTGTCGGAGAGGTATCTCTGGCCCTCTCGGTAGTGCACATCACTATAAGCCTTGCAAGCAATGTGACTAATAAGTTAGTTATGGATGATGCATTACGGAACGAGTAAAGAGACTTGCCAAGAACGAGATTGAACTAGGTATTAAGATATCGACAATCGAATCTCGGCAAGTAACATACCGCTGACAAATGAACAACGATATCGTTATGCGGTTTGACCGATAAAGATCTTCGAGAATATTTGGGAGCCAATATGAAAATCCAGGTTCCGCTATTGGTTATTGACCGAAACATGTCTCGGTCATGTCTACATAGTTCTCGAACCAGTAGGGTCCGCACGCTTAACGTTCGGTGACGATCGGTATTATGAGTTTATGTGTTTTTATGTACCAAAGATAGTTCGGAGTCCCGGATGTGATCACGGACATGACGAGGAGTCTTGAAATGGTCGACACATAAAGATTGATACATTGGATGACTATATTCGAACACCGGATGAGTTCCGGGGGTCACTGGATAATTATTGGAGTGTCAGGGGGTTATCGGAACCTCCGCGGGAACTAATGGGCCAACATGGGCCTTGTGAGAGAGAGAGGAGGGGGCCTAGGGCTGGCCGCCCCCCTTGAGGAGTCCGAATTGGACAAGGAGGGGGGCGGCGCCCCCTCTTTTTCTCCCTCTCTCCCTCTCCTTCCTTCCCCCTTCCTCCTCCTAGTTGGACTAGGAAAGGGGGAGTCCTGCTCCTACTAGGAGGAGGACTCCTCCCCTCCTTGGTGCGCCCAAGGGCCGGCCGCCTTCCCCTTTATATACGGGGCAGGGGCACACTAGAACACAACAACATACATTGTCTTAGCTGTGGCGGTGCCCCTCCACCATAATCCACCTCGCTCATATCGCAGCAGGTGCCTAGGCGAAGCCCCGCGCCGGTAGCTTCATCATCACCGCCATCACGCCAGCAGCCGACGAAGCTCTCCTCGACACTCAGCTGGATCAAGAGTTCGTGGGACGCCACCGAGCTGAACGGTGAAGATCGCGGAGGTGCCGTACTTTCGGTACTAGGATCGGTCGGACTGTGAAGACGTACGACTACAGCAGCAACCGCGTTGTCATAACGCCCACTTTCGGTTCACGAGGGTACGTGGACAACACTCTCCCCTCTCCTTGCTATGCATCAAAATGGAGGTGGGGCGGCGGCTGGAGGAGGAGGACGGAGGAGGGCAGCGACTGGAGGGGCGGCGGTTGGAGGAAGGTGGGGCGGCGGCTGGAGGAGGAGGAGGGAGGAGGACGAGGCTTACCGAGGATGGGGCGACGAGAGAGGCATAATGCAACGACGGTGGTGACGAGGGAGGAGGAGGAGGACAGTCGGGCACGGGCGAAGAGTGGCACAGAGGAGAGTGACGAACGGGCGTTCGGATAATGTTTAACTTAGAAGTAGTGCGGGTCATGGACCAACGCTGCTGCTAACCACATTAGCTGTAGCATGGGTCATGGCCAAGCGCCACTGCTAAGTGGGGACGGGACTCTCGCCCGGCTGGCCATAGCAGCAGCACGGCTGGACAACGAGCTATCGCTAAGGAGTTTAGCAGGAGCGTGGGCCCCGACCCGCCCCGCTCCTGCTATGGCAAGCCCGTGGGCACGACGACTCCTCCTCTCGGGACCACTTAGCAGTAGCGTGGGTCACGAACCAACGCTCATGCTAACTTGCTACCTGTAGCGGCGATATGTGACACGCGCTACTACTAATTAGCAGTGGCACCGCCCCACATACCAACGCTACTGCTAAAGTTTTATATATAAGTTTTTCCCTAGTAGTGGTAGCAAGTGTTGCTGATGAACGAGTTGTGGAATTACAAATCGGTTTGGTGGAAATGTAGATTGTTTGTTCCTCTTTCAATCCCCAAATAATCATGGAGATTGAGTAGAGGGATTGGGAGGAATCAAGATTTCATATAGGTATGGTGGAGCACCTCAAAGTTAATGGAATGGGGGTACTTATACCCCCTCCTCCCTAGGAAGATCGGACCATTGCCTCACAACGGACTCCGGGGCCCAGGACATAATAGCCCGGGGACTCGGACTCACCTGAGGCTGACCCCCACATCCCGCAATAGGACCTGGGGGAAGAGACCCCAAGGATCGGGGCTAACCAGATGGTTGCATGCCCACTCCGGGGACCCGGAGGTCCAAGACCCCAAGGACCTGATGCAGTGTAGGTTAGCAACACAGCTAAGGGGGGACTTTGGGACCCAAGCATCCCGGGGTATGGGGAACTGGAGTGTCCAATAGCAAAACATATGACTCTAGGGGGCAGTCACATGACTCCGGGACCGGGGGATCCCTTCATTTGGTAAAAACTTCCTAGGGTTTTACCTCAATGTCGACTTGACATAGTGGCGAGGTTAAGTGTATATATTTTGCATGATCCCCAACATTCTCAAACACCTCAACCCTCTTCAGATAATGGACGCCTTCTCCTGTTTGAAATGAGGGACTAACCATCTCCAAAGATAGTCACTGAGAGACAAATGTCCCGAGATAAGCTTGATAAATGATATTAATCCTCCTAACCTATTAGCATCAACACCAAAATAAGATTAGGGATATAATGCACTTTCCGTAGCAACATTTTGCAAGAATGTAAAAGAGCCACAAACATACAACAAAACAAGTCACCAACAAACCAACCAAGTATAGATTTTATGCATAGCCTGCGGGGCATCAACGACATACATGTATATATAACTGACACAGACAAGACAACAAGTTCTGTCCCAGTAGGGTTGGGAGCCCGGAGTTCCAGAGCAAGAATCATCATGTGATTCCATATGCCCCCACTGAAGCTCAACACATGTTAAACATTGCCTATATATTGAAAGATACATATACCCCATTGTGTCATGGATAACATGGGGCTATGTTTTTTTTTATTTCGATCACTAGTACTTAGGGCCCAAGGCATCGACCTGTTCCTCCATCTACATAAGAAGAAGAAGAATACATCAATGATAAATACATGTTTGTAATGCACGATAATGCTCAATTCACATGGTTTCACCAAATCAGCTATGTTGAAAGATGATCAATATCATATTACTATACTTGGCAATGGTGGGAAACAAAGAAACTTCATTGGTTAGAGCTATCCCATACGTCTACGGCAGTGTGATGACAACATTAAGAACAGAAACATTTGAGAACCAAATTGGATTTTCAGAGACGTCAAATTAAGTGCTCCAATGTGGTCCAGAAACCAAACGGTTCCTTCCAAAGATAAATTTTAATACAACAAGAATACGATCAATGTAATTTTTTAAATTATCAATAAACTACATCCAGTATATTTATTGTGATACAAGTGAGAAGTTTAGTGTAAAAAAGCAAACATAGGGACACAAGGGACTACCTGCAGTATGGTGAGGAACATGTTACACATCACAGAACTCATTCATAATAGGGCCAATGCAATGACGCACCTAGGATAATGCAAATATACAACACTATTAAATTCTAAGTAAACTGAATTAAAATTGTTCAGAAATTGTAAACCTCTATTTGAAGAAAAAAATCTAGCCACCTCAGACTTAGTCATGCTATAAACGAAAGCCTGGAGCTCACGAGATACAAGAGAGTAATGAAAGAGGTATATTTAGGAAATGAACCGAGATCTACCACCACGTTGTTGCAGATGAAATGAAGACTAGCTAGCAGGTTAGTTCCGAGAATATTAGATTGGTATGAGCTAAATATAGTGCCATAAAATAGGACGGGTTTACATATAGAATGTGAACAATAAAGAGTGTGGATAATAATTATTGTGCATCATGTATAATAAGATACTGTCTACTAACCCTTCTTTGGTTTTTGAATGATTGAACCGACGGAAGTGCATGCATGAGACGCTCAGTTTGTTAGCACCAACACTGATATATGCAAAAAAGAGCAAGATCGGGAAATTAGAAATTGACCATACTAATTAAACGATATTGTGCATGTCGATACACATAAGCATACTTGTATTGCTATAATAATATTCTCAAGGAGGCATTCGAACTCATGGTTGTCAACCCAATAGATTGTTTGGTAAACCAAAAAAATAAATGGCACTCATGCTCCATGTGATAGCTAATAAATAGTACCAAAGATATTTGAAAAGAACAAGTTTCACTTGCCGAGGCATAACATTGGCACGAATATTGTTAATTCCTTCCATGAAACACAAGCAAATTAGACTCTTCTAATTATGCCTATACGACAACACTAATGATACAAGCCAAGATGCCCATGACGTACACACCCTGTGCTAACGATCCAAATAGAAACAACATTGAATGCAGTGGAGAAACCAGGAATTAACATTGGCTTCACGTAGAATAACATATCATTAATACAAGAAATGTTTCCAGAAAGACAAAGTTTTCCTTGATGAGCTACAACACTCCTATTGGCAGGAATACTGAATGTTCAGTTAAGAAAACACAACTAAACTCAGCTTTTCTACTTATGCGCATATGACAGCCCCAAACAACGCCAAGACCACTATCCAATCAGAAATATGGATAAACCTAAATAACTACCAATGGCATTAGCATTACACATAGCAGCACATCATCAATACCATGAACGCTAGCAAGATGACAAAGTGTTCCTCGCCGAGCCATAACATTGTTCTTGGTATGAATACCAGCACTTCCGTTACATGAAACACAACTATGGATACACGGCAAACAAAACGAATGGCATACACTTCAATAAGACATCTGAATCGCACGACATAAACGCAACGGATAAACAAAGATACAATGGTTCTTCATCATAGTTATCACCTGGAGCTACACCCCTTGAGCTGCTGCACGAGGGCGTCCACCTTGTCGAAGTCCACCACTGGCTGGTTCCTGTGAATCACAGAGCAGAGAACAGATAAGACCAGTCAGTACCCGAGACCAGAGAGAGAGAGAGACTGTAGAGAATAGTTATTGTGCAACATAGTACATAATGGGTACTGACCCTTCTTCGGTTTTTGCCTCAGGATGGAAGTACTCCACGCATGAGAGGTTGACTCTCTTAGCACCAACACTGGTATATGCCACAGTGGAAGATCAGAAAATTAGAAATTTATTAAATGCTACTGGGGCATGTTGATACACATAAGCATATTTGCAATGCCATAATACTATTCTCAAGGGGCCAATTCCCTTCACAGCTGTCAACACAACAAATTGTTGATAAACCAAGAAATCAAACGACTTGCGTGCGATAGCAGATAAGTAGTACCATAGATATTTAAAAACCGACAAAGTTCCACTTGTTGAGACATAAGATTGGCATGAATATCGATATTTCTCTTACACAAAACACAACTAAATTTGGCTCTTGTAATTATAAATGTACAGCGGCGCGAATGACACGAACCACATGCCCCCATAACATACACACCCTGCACCAATGTATCCGAGTAATCGAATAGAAAGAACATTGCCGTTACATATAGCATATATCGTTAATACAAGAAATGTTTGCAGAATGACAAATGGTTTCCTTGACGAGCTATAGCATTGCCATTGGCAGGAATACCGACAATTCACATCGGAAACACAACTATCCCCAGCTCTTGTAGTTATGTGTATACGACAGCCGCAAATGACACCGCACCGACACATCTAAACAGAAACAAGGACAAAACAGAAAACACTACCATTAACGGAATAGCATACCATTAATAGCGGGAATGCTCATGAGACGACAAAATAATTCCTGTCCAAGCCATAACATTGCCCTCGGAATGAATACAGTACTTCCGTTATGCCAAACACAACTAAACTGGGCACTACTTCAACTTACGACTACACCACAACGCAATCACCACACACAGCATACCCATCTATGTTGCAGGGATACTGCACATGTGTGCCAAAACAATGCAGGATACGCGTCCAGAACGGGGATACACACCAATACGCCGAGGATACACGTATCCTGATGTGTCCCTTTTTTAAATTAATAAAAATAAAAATAAAGAGAAACGGCTGGGATAATGGGGGGATATAACAGGATAGTATGGGTTGTTACCACGATCAAGTACTTGATCTGAAGCACATCAGAGGCTGACGTCGCCGCCGATATCGTGTCTGGTCGCTAATCGTCAAAACAAACCCTACATACGAGTCCTATCGCCGTCATCTGTCAGTTGCGGCAATCTGCCGATCTCTCTGCACCGCCGGCAACAATGACATGATGCAGCATCTCGCCGTAAGTCTCCCTGTCTCCATCCATCTACATGCATCTCCTTGTCTCCATCTCGGCTAAGCCAAGTAGCAGTGTAAAGGAACGTGCATGTTTCATCTGGTGGTGTACACCACTGTTTCATCTAGTGGTGTACAACTTAGCAATCTTGACATCATCTTCTGCTAGACTACTATAACTCTTGCTTGGGTGGATTGCTTGTGTCTGATCAAACTATCCGTCAAGGGTCAACATGTACTGGATTAAAGTTTTTGCTCAACTGTCCGATGTTTGCTGGGTTTGGATGTGGGACTGCCAATGATACAGAGGAGAATCACTATTCTAATCCTAAGTTTCCCCTGTGGGTTCATGTTACACGATATGGAGTGGATGAAAGATTTAATTGCCACTTTAGTGATGGGGATTTCCCTGTAAGTTATTCAAGAGTGAGAGCACATCTTTGAAGACTACAGGTGCTGGTGTGAAGATATGCACCAAGATTGCTTATCCTGTTCTTGAGAAACTTCGCAAGGAAGATCGTGAAGCTAGTGCAGCTGTAGCCAATAGTGCACCAAAAAATAAATTAATCTCCCTACCTCCTTATGAAGGTCCGAGTTTGCCATCATCAGTGAAGAAAAGAAAGGGAAAGCAGGCCAGTATCTCGGATAGTTTTACTGCTGAAGGGAGACACATTGTTGGTCTCCAAATTGCAAGGATGTTCTATATATACAGGAGCTTTGCATCTTATTAATCTTATACTGTGTTCTATTGTACTAGTGGTGTTCACCTTGCAGGCATGCTGATTGTGTTGTGCACTTCTATTTTATACCACTTCCCTTCAATTTGGCAAGAAACCCTGCCTCTTACAGTTATGTTTCAAACAAAAAATTGGGAGGCAATGTGCCTCCACCATATGATGCATTTTTTTCAGATCAATCATATGATGCATTGAGGACCACATTTCTGCAGAAGAAGTTCCATGTTGAGAGGAAGCTTGAGACGATCAAGATGGCATGGCTCTTCAAGGGAGTGAATATGCAAGTGATGGATGGTATGATCCCCAACGGCACCCTGTTTTGAACATCATAGCTATGACATAGGGTGTCCCCATGTTCCTAAAAGCAATCAATACTGAAAGAGAGGTAAAGCTTATTAGACAGCAATTTTTACCTCATCTTTTGCTTGTTTGTGTTGTACAATACTCGCTGTTTGTTGCTGACAATTTCTAGTTCTTTATTTTGATAGGTAAAACCAAGGAATACATATTTGATAGGTTGAAGGAAGTAATTGACTAGGTCATATCAAAGAATGTGGTCCAGGTTATTGCCGACAATACATCAAATTGCAAATATATTGGCTTGAGGATTGAAACGCATTACAAAAATATTTTCTGGACTCCATGTGTTGTGCAAACCCTCAAGCTTGTAATGAAGGACGTATGTGATCCGATGAACTTTGTTGGTGAAAATACTGAATTTAAATGTATAAAAGAAGCTGGAGATGATGCCTTCTGTATTAAAAATTGTATCTTGAATCACAACATGAGGTTGTCCATGTTCAATGTGTTCAGGAAGCAAGAATTTCTTGCGATTGCAGAGACAAGATTTGCAAGTCTCATCATATTGAAGAGATTCATGTTAATCAAGTCATGTCTTGAGAAAATGGTTCGTTCTAATGAGTGGAATAATTATAAAGAGGGTGATTTAGAGAATGGATCATCCGTGAAAAAAAAATGATTCTTAATGAGTGGTGTGATAATATAAGCTAATTCTTGCCTTCACTAAATCACTTCTTCATCTTATCTATGAGATATGGCCATATGGGACACCATGATAGAGAAGGTGAAAGTTGCTATCTGTCCAGGTGAAAGAAAGGAGCACTGGGAAGCATGTTTGTACTTGTTGTAATCTAGTTCTTCCTTTTCAATTTTTTATTTCTGTTTACTACTTTTATTTTTAGCTCAAAGACTTTGTATTGTTTAATTGAAAATTAATAGAAATACGTCCTTCTGTTTCATTCAAAAATATAAAAAGAAATCACCATTTCATGATGTTGTTCATAAAATTTTGACAGTTCGCTGGACCAAGAGTTACACTTCCCTTCATTGTATGGAACACTCTGTGAACCCAAAGTATTAATTATAGTTCAAGCTGGATTGAGGAAGTTCCTGGTCGTGTCAGCTTTTTTTTATTTTTGAAAAGGAGGATTTAGCATTGAAGCTACTTGGGCAGGCAGTATCATCGTCTTGTTTTGAGATGAATTGGAGCGCATATTCTTTTATTCATAGCACTATCTTATATTTACTAATTGGAGGCACCATACGAGACACCATATTAATCCTAGAAGTTAATAAATTTTGACCGTAGGATTAATATATAGCATATGATTAGCCATCGAATGAAGTACCACGTATTCTCCTGTCCTCTCAGCCTTATTCCCCTAGGACTCTCCACTTTTCTGGAAAAAAAAAGGCACCACGCATCCTACAAGTTAAGAAATTTTCCCTCATATAGAGTCATCTCACGTTGTCCCACATACCAAATTAAAAAAAAACCAGCCAACCTCTCCCACGATGAAGACCCTCATGGAGTCCTGGTATGTAGTATGTAGTCCCACGTATCAAATCTTAAAAAGGAAAAAAATAATAATCCATCCAATCTCTCCACGATCCCCTTCCTTCTAATATCAGCCCTAACCAGGAAAAACAATCCAACAAGCCCCTAGGCGACCCTCTTCCTTCGGATCTCAGCCATGACCAAGAGAAAATAATCCAGCCAATCTCTCCCCGATCCCCATCCTTCAATCTCCGCTAATCAGGATGCATGGGATGCAATCGATCTTGGTTAATGGGGTGAGTAGGAGACCTTGCAATCTCTTCATCTTTCATGCCTTGACCAAACTGCAAATCACGATGGACGATAATGGACGATGCGGCGGAGAAGGACGCTCAATAAAAAGTCGGGCAGCCGCCAGTATTATTGAGGTTGTAGATCGAGTGGAGGAAGTACAGCAGCCTGCTGATGACGCCACAGTCGTCGAAGAATTGACGCCACGGTCGTTGAACTCCTCCAACCATTCTCCTGACCTTCTCAAATTGGTGCGGAGAAACGACATGAAGATTGTCTTCGACAGGAAGCTGAGTGTCTCTGCAATTTCATATGAATTTGTATTACAGCAAGTATGTCATCATGTCTAAGCTGCTGTAAAGCATCACCTCACCTGGTGTTGAGTAGTAGTATTCAGCTTCGTATTCTGTAAATTTTCAGCATGGGTAATAGCTGTTCCAGTATTTATTTCATGTTCCTTCTGTTTAGATTTTTCAATTTCTGTGTAGTACCAATGTGATGCATGATACATTCTGTTGTGGGATTAAATTTGCATACACGAAAAAAAATACGGCCAGATAAAGTATTCGGTGTTTTTGAAGTTCTACTTATAATGAGTACATAAGTTCAATTTTTCATTTATATGCTATGCACACATGCCGTTTCTTCTTTGATCATTATATCTTATATCTTATGTTAATCCTATCGAAAATTAGATAACTGTTCGTGTGGATCGACTTATTCTCTAACCATAACTATTAGATCAATACCCTGCAGCGTCCTAGCAATAATACCACACGGCATCGTTGCCGGTTCTATAGTTCTACAACAAGCACGTCTCATACAGTACTGTTGCAGATTTACAAGAACAAAAGATGAACCCCGGCTGCTGAATACAAATCTGTGATCTACCCAGTAGATTATGCTTCGCCAATACTGCAGATAGGAACATTGTCGAGACAATTCCCTGCTGCTGCGTCCATGTTAGAAATAATCTAAATACAGTGTCTGAAGTAAGTGGTAACTATTTTTATTCCAGAAGATGAATCCATCCCATGATGGTTAATGCATCAGAGGCAAAGGTTTACTACGACTGTTTGAAGTAGTTTAGACAGTCGTCCCTGGTGACGAGGCTGCCTAGACAAAAATATGTGCTAATTGGCATGCACGTACACTGCTACATGCAGATGGAAAATAGAAAAGGTTGTCACATTTTTTTTTTTATCCTAGGCGTGTTTTTGCTTCGAGGATCTCAACTTCTCCACAAATTATTCTCATGTAGTGATGCCGTTCTGTATCCGGCAACAACTTCTAGCGGCATCATGATGGGACGAATTTGTAAGCAGGAGACTCTCACCAGATCATGTGACGGGCTGACCGTCATATCAACTCAACGCTTTGAAGTTTGGATGAAAGAAACCCGATCGACAGACAAGAAAGAAATGACATAAGCATATGCATGCAATTTCTCCAAGTACTCTCTTTATCCTCTCTTTATCCTGATGTCTCCATTCAGTCATCAAGTATGCAATGCAGGCAAGACCTTGCGTGAGATTAGGACGGTAAATGAATTGATACTATCAAGGCAATACACTTTGGGATGGATAATGCTCCGTAGAGATAGGATCTATAGTGTTTGGGGCATGAACTGTATTGGTCAAGAGGTCTAATGATTCTCCAGTTGTAATTACATGCATTTTGTGATAATAATATTACATATTTTGTTGTGTTATTTGTGCACTTAATTATGTAAATGAGTATTCAAAATCTCAAATAAACATTCAGTGGGCAAATGTGTACATAACTATGACTGTCAGAGCTACCTCAGTTGCCATATTTATACATACATACATACATATAAATCTCAAAAAGAGCACAATATATATGGGATAGGGGAATGTAGTTGTCTCTCAGGAATGATATTACTAAAAAATTACGCCCCCTATTTTGCAGCATGCACATATAAAATATTGCCCTATTTATCCTTTGGACCTACTTAGGAGGTACACATACATGGGGCAGGACATGATGTGAACAAATAAATTCATCTTTATATTTTCATAATCTGTGATATTGTATGATGCGGAGCAAGTCAAAACAAGCTTCTATTACTATGCAAATACTTATCGTACGGATCATATATGCTATCAAATACTGTCTTTGTTCCCTCATATCGATTAAGTAAATGTATCATCTGAATTTTTAGTCTGCACATGCAACGTCTTAGTTCTATCATATCGATTAAATAAATTTATCATCCAAATTAGCACATGCAATACCATGAAGGTATCCTTACTATTATGGCACAAATGTCAAGAATTCAAAAATTAGATTACGATCTTTGCATGAAGTTCAGAATTACTATTAAATAGTTCACTTATGTTTATTGATTTCTATAGTTTGTTGTCCGAATATGACCTATATCGCTTTCAACACTATGTATTACATCTCTTTGCTCCTCTAATACATGTAATACCTTATACTAAATTGTCGAGACAATGAAAATGTCTTGGACCAGATGTATACACTTAAATTCCATATTATAGTCGCAAATCTGAAGTTGTTGATAGTAACACGAGTAAACATTCATAAATACATTTGTAACTAATGAACATAAAAATATTCTAATCAAGTAAGGAAGTAAGAATATATATATATATATATATATATATATATATATATATATATATATATATATATATATATATAGACCAGTAAATTATATGTTGAAATATTACTTAGAGGTGCACCCTTTAAGGTATTCTATGAACCTCTTTAGTTCAACTCAATTAACTAAATTCTTTCATATCACACCAATTCTTAAAATTATTTCATTGTTTAAATAAGGATGGTCAAAGGATATCATGTGAATCACAAATGTGCATCCCTAACTATAATAGAGGAGTTACCTTTGAAAAGAGTAAGTGTGATTTATGTTTACATATATGGTGTTTGAAAAATACTAGCCCGTGCAGGAGCACGGGTTGATGACTAGTAAGAAATAGTTTGGTTCCTGACCGAGCGGTGGATTTAGTTTTTATGCAGATAACTTGCGTCGTCAAGGAAGTCCAAAGATTATGTGAGTGGGACAAGTAGAATGGTTTATGCTGGTGGAGATCTGGCACTTGAACGTGTGCATAGATGAAGGTGCCGATCTGGCACTTGATCATGAGCCCCAGTTTTTGCAAGAGATGATAGGAGATGAAGCATCTGAAGTTTGAAGCCTTGGCCTTCAAATTGTCATTTTATAATATCTATATTGGAACTTATTATTAATTTAATTTGTAATGCACTACTGAACTATTTTATTCATCATCTACGCATATACTCGCCTTATCCCTGTAAGTCCTTTTTTAGAAAATGCCGTTTCCCGTGTCCGTATCCCATAGAAATTAACTCATGACAAACTCATCCGAATGTCGACATTGATGCAGCGGAGAAACAAACTTAGAGTTAAAAAAGGGCAGGGACAAAATGGAAAGGGGGCTTATCGTCATCATCACCTGCTGCTGCTGCACCCCTCGAGCTGATCCGCGATCCCCTCCACCTTGTCGTAGTCCAGCTGGGGCTCGTTCCTGCGAACATGAGAGTAGAGAAACAGACAATATAAGTTTATACCCTAAGAGACGTGAATGACAGAGACCAGATCAGGGAGAGGGGTGCCGACAGCAAGACGGTGATTTCGTTGAGGATCTTGTCAGCGTCTTGGAGGAAGCGTTCCATGACCTCAACAACCATGCCCTTGCGTATCTTCTTGTACCTCCACATCACGTACAGCTGCAAGAAATACTGATCCACCGTACCCTAAATCCACCACGGCAGAGCAAACGTCAGTTAGCTAGCCGGCCAAAACCGATCGAAAACGGTGATGCTCAGCGATTCCAGCCCACAAACACACGGGGTGTAGGTGGGAGGGGGGGGGGGCTCACCTCGGCGAACTTGGAGGCGATAAGGCCGTTGATCTCGGCCCTGATCTGGGCGGCCGACATGGCTAGGAGGTCCGGGAGGAGGCAGGCGGACCGGGTTCGGAAGGCTCGGCGCGCGCTGGGGAATTCGCTGCTGTGGCGTTGGCGGAATGGACGAGGAGTGGAGGGGTGATGGAGCCCCTTGTATTGCTCAGGCTCTTGCGGAGGCGTTTGCCATTGATGAGCTTGCAAACGGGAAACTGCCGCTTGAAAGGCTTGACAGCTCGTCCGGGTTCCCAGCCTGTGTGGTCCCAACGTGTGCACGCAAGGGAGCGCCTATCTCGACGATGGTCTGTCTATGGGCCGAGCAGCCCATGCGCCTTGCCAAATATTCCCTCCGTTTAGAAATATTTGTCATCAAAATAAATAAAAGGGGATGTATCTAGATGTATATTAGTTCTAGATACATCCCTTTTTATCCATTTAGATGACAAGTATTTTCGGACGGAGGGAGTATTCACCTAAACTTTGTCAAATGCCCGCTGCAGGCGTGTGGACTTAGCGTAAGTTACAGGAAGTCGTCGGCCATCTTAATCCGTGGTAACGACTGTTGGGACTAACCCCGGACCAGCTGGCCCTCCCTCGCTCTCGCTCGCTCGGTCGTGGACAGAGGTAGAAGATGGAGAGGAGGACACCGGATATTTTCAGGCGACGAACGGCATTGCCGCATGTACAGCCTTTTCTATTCCCAGCTCAAACTGCTTGGTAATACACCACATCTCACAAACTGATTACAGCCGCGTAAGTAGCAGACGCGCACACACGCACTGCACGCCCACCTCCTGGAATAGCTCCTATGGATGACTCGGCCAACATCCACTACTCAACTGACTCTGCTAACAGACTCACGAGACGCACGAACACACACGGAACGCATCCAGGACAAGATTTTTCCCAACAATCTCCGCATAATCTCGGCTTGCCATCGTTGGAATTGTAGCAGCTCCCGTCGTTTTTGTCATCGGAGTTGTTGCAGCTCCCGTCGTTTTCGTCACCATGGCTGCCGCTATGGCGTCCTTGAAGCCAACACCGCTGCATGCCTCTTCTCCCCGCGAACAAGGCCATCTTTCTTCTTCGTCTCCGGCGACACAATGCCGTCTTCCTTGTCTCCGGTGACGCACACCACTTTTTTTGTCTGTTACCAATTGTTGGACTCGAGGATTGACGAACGATCACAAGAATACGAGGAGACGATTATACCAGGCGAACAAACGCCCGCGGTGACGGTCGACTCCCCTGGCGATTTAACGCCGGACATTTTCCTCTTGTTCTGGCGACATAAACCATCTTCTCCGCCGACACACGCGGTTGATCGCTTCATGCCCGGTCATGGAGCTAGACCTGGTTTTGGTAATACCCATTAACCAAGAGAAGAAAAAAATTGATGTTGGCTTACACCTATATATTTTGCACATACTCAGTGGTTAGTTGCTAAGATGTGTTGGAAATCACACTTTGTACTTTCTTCATGGTTTTCTTATTGTGATGCTTGCAATGTAATTGTAACTAAGGGTTAGCATTTATGAAAGTTCTGCAGCGATCTTCAGAAGTGCCTTATTTCCCTTCCAATGCCAAGTGGTATTTGGAAGCTGATGTCTGTAGAGCCGTCTCTACTGTCATAGTCTTTCCTTTAGCTGAGTATTTCTTTTCTTAAACAATACTTTACTGTACTTATGTAGAATTAAAAATTCCAGAAGTGGGGAGCTGACTATTTGGAACAGTCCGGTATATACTTCATTTTACAAGAGTTTAAGAAAATTCAGTTTGTAGTTCTTCTGTGTTTTTTCACTTCTGATCGATATAAGTTTCACTACTGGAATCTGGTTTTGTGCCAACCCACGGATCGCCGGCTTCGTGGTGCCTGCATGTCGCCCGGCAAAACTATCACCTCTACTTTGCCCCTCCTCCTGTTGCCGCCCACGACACCGTCGTACTCTTATAAGCAAGTCATGCTGAAGATTACAGACCGAAAAGAGATGCTTAAAATATCCAAGTATGGAGATTTGCAGCACTCTTGGTATACTAGCCAACAACACGACTTGCTTAGAGAGAGAAGCCAATACAACATACTCCCTCCGTCCGGAAATACTTGTCATCAAAATGAATAAAAGAGGATGTATCTAGATGTATATTTGTTCTAAATACATCCCTTTTTATACATTTTGATGATAAGTATTTTTGAACGGAGGGAGTACAACAGAAGAAAGTCACTGGCAACCAACCAACCAGGATGGGGTTTACACACAGCCCGTGGGCACGGCAGCAGCACATCCACGACACACAAGTATATAGACTTCACGAACAAACATCGACCAAGGACAACAAGTTTCGTTTACAGGGTTATGAGACCAAAGTTTCGCCGTGAAAATCCCCGTCTGGTTTCACGCATGCTCTCTAATGCCAGACACCCTTTCAACACCGCCACATCTTCAGAGACACATACACACCATAATGTCAGGGATCACATGGAATCACGATCTTTCCCCTTCACTTGTCATTACTTAGGACCACAGGCCGCGATCTGATCCTCCAGCTGCGTCAAAAGATGAATAATAGGCCAATGATTAACATATGTACCTTCCCAAAAATGATTTTGACAAGTCTATTGCACATAATGGTGCTCAAGTTCCATCATTTCACTAATCAGCCATGTTACAAATTGGTCGGTTTCTTATTTGGTATGTGCCAAAGCTTTTAAGCGGGGAAACAAAGAAATTCTACTTCTTTTTAAGAGCTACCACATATATCTACTAAATGTGGTGACAAAATTACGACATAAACATTCAACGTCTAGATGAAACTTTAAGAGACCTCAAACAAAGTACTCCAAAACCAAACATCGACAGAATAAGATTAAGTATTTAAGGTTGTTGTTTTTTCACAATCTTAAAACTATATATGACCAATCTATGGATTATGAAACTAGTGAGAAGTTGGTATCAAAATACAACATTAGGCACATAAGGTCCTACCTGCATCATGATCTCCACGTCATTGCGCACAATACAGTACAAATTCCTAACAAGATCCAATGACACAAGGCACCTGAAATAATGGAAATAGATCACACAGTCAAATTGTAAATAGGTTAACAGAACTGACTTGAAATGGTTCTGAAATTCTAACCCTCTATTTAAGAAAGACACTGGCCATATTGAAATTTAGTTCTGTTCTAAACAGAAGACAAGGGCCAACAAATTACAAGAGAATCATAAAAAAATTGCATATTGAGATAATGAACCGAGTAATATCAACATGATTGCTCATGAAGTGAGAAAGCAAAGCAGGTTACTTATATATGATGTTAGATTGGTATGAGCTGAATACAGTGACATAAAAGACAACAACAGCGGTAGGTTTACATTGAGAAATTGAAAATATTGTTAAGAAATAGTTATTGTGGAACATATGTAAAATATATCGAGTTCTGACCCTTGTTTGCATTTTATTGCATAGAAATCGCGAAATGCATGCAGGCGAAGTTTCACTTGCTGTGCACCAACACTGAAACATGCAGAACACGCTGATTAGAAAATTAGAAACTTATTAAACAGAGAGGAATGTTGATACACATAAGCATATTTGGGACATCATTATTAATAATATTCTCAAGGAACCATTTCCTATCACGATTGTCAACTCAATAAACTGTTTGATGAACCAGAAAAACACCATTGTCGTTATATGTAGTAGCAGTACTACCAGCATGTATACAAAATGAAAAAGTTTTTCTTGCCTGACCATGACATTGTCATGAATACCGACAATTCCGTTACATGAAACACAACTAAATTCAGGTGTTCTAATTTTGGATATACGACATTCAAATGACGCCGATGATGTGTACACACCGTGGCGCTGACACATCTCAAATAGAAACTACATCGTTCGAATGACGAAACAGAAAAAATGGCCATTGGCTATACGTAGAATAGCAGATCATTAATACCAGCCATGCTTATAAAATGACAATTTTTACATCGTCGACCTAGAATAATGGCACTGCGCGACAAAAGCTCCCCTCGCCAAGCTATACCATTTCGATCGGCAAGAGTACCAACAATTCCGGTACATGAGATATACGATTAAACTCAGCTTTTCTATCTATGGCTATACGACGGCGCTAAAAACGGCACGAACCTCGTATGGTCGTGTGCCCCATGAGGTGTACACCCTGTGCCCACACACCCAAATAAAAACAACAACGGTATCGTGGACAAACAGGAAAACCACCATTAGTGATGCACAGAATAGAAGATCATTAATACAAGAAATATTCGCAATACCACAACACACTATCATCACCATAAAATTAAGATTTATCGATACCGATAACTCCGTAACAGGAAACTTGACTAAAATCGATTCTTCTAATCACGGCCACACCGACCACAGTGCAAGCGGCAATTTTCTTTTCGAATAGAATCCTTTGCCCAGTACAAACAGATCTGAATCGCAGGCCAACAAGCATTATACAATGAAAAATAAGCTGGGGTGGAAGAGAATGTGTCGATGATGATCATCACCTGGAGGCGCACTCCATGAGCTGCTGCGTCAGGGCTTCCACCTCGTCAATATCCACTTCCGACTCCTCCCTGCGAATTCAAGAGCAGACAAGATGAGTCAGTACCCGAGACCGAGAGCAGAGGAAGAGATAAAGGGTGTGGCGGCAGACATCCGGATGTCGATGTCGTGGAGGATCTCGTAGGCGTCGTTGATGAATAGGCGGGCGACCTCGGTGGCGGTGCCGTCCTCCCGCAGCTGCTCGAAGGTCTCCTCCTCCACCACGCACTGGATCGACATCCACCACGCACGCAAGTCAGCCAGCGGCCAGGTAAACCAAAAGCTAGAACCACACGACTGGATTGGTGGGGAGTGGGCTACGGGATAGAATGCATATAAGTAAATTAAATAAAATAATTAAGCCATCTCTAAGGTCGAAGCTTTCATTTCTTCCTCATACGTCCGGGCGTATTTGGATATCTAACAGTCGCCCAGCGGACTCTCCAAAGTTCAACCGTGACAGTTTGGTCTTCCCCAAATCCAACCCATATGTGGAGGAGAAATATGATTGTCTAGACTATCAGCCATGTTATCTTTGACACGCGGTCCGAACACAAAAAACCCTGCCCACGGTGCACCCTTCGTTTTTTCCTGCAGGGCCCTCCCCTTCTCGCTCTGTTTCCCACTGTAGTGGGACATTTATCGCTAGAGCCCTCTCCTTTATTACGGAATGACACCCACCTCACCTTCACCATGGCGCCCTCTCTCCATCACATTGTACTTCCCCACGAACCGTCAAGGAGGAGTCCCCCGGCCTGCTCTCTGCCATGATCCCCTCCGCCGTGTTCGTGCCGATCTGCCACTACCATGATGGAAACGAGGTGTATCGGCCCCTAGACAAGAAGGCAGATCCGTTGTCTCCTGAATCATTGCCACGGTGTAACATACAGCTGAATGTCATGCATTACCACGAAACTAAAATATGATGTCAATTGTTGGCCATATGCAACTGATACGCCATTGTGTTCGTTATTAACTCTTGAACCAATCAAGCAATGCATTTATCTGGTTTTGGACATTCAGTTATGTCAAATCTAGATCATAGCTGTAGATCTTTTTCATGCCGATTAAAGTATGTCCTTATCAAACTTTCTCATTTGCGATGAAAGATCCTCCATATGCAATTCAAATGTCTGACATCACCACATTAGTGAACGAACTATCTTTCTCCACTGAGGTGGAACTTGTTTATGCCTAAGAAGTGGATTCATGTTATTTACAAACTACAAATAGAAGAATGGTATACAAAATTTATTCCATGTACGAAAATCAAACCGCAGAAGTAATGTGCATCCATGCTAATCTAAATCGCCCTTAGATAATTTTATCTTCCCACCCTTTGTTTCAGATGACCGACCATCATGTTGAGCTAAATGAAGAGGGCGACGATGGGCCATGTTGTTCCCTACCCACCACAGCCCACTTCCATACACCGCCATCCCTAATCACCGCTGGGCTGCCGGCCCCAACTGTCAAGCCCCTGCTCATCCTCGAGTTGGTGTGCCCACGGATCGCCGCACTGTGCCTTTACCCGCCCCCGTGGTACTATTGTAGTATGTGTGACGAACTATTGTAGGAGGGACAACTGCGGTGTGATATGAGATGAGGATCAACTAGAGACAATATGATTAAAAGAAAACATCTTTCCAGTGGTAAGTCAGGGTGGACGTGACGAGCGGGCTTTTGGCCCGGCTCGCGGCCCGTTATGGACCGGACCGTACGGTCCTGGCTTGCTAAATAACATGGCCGGTCCGGTCCGCGAATAGGAGACCGAAATTCGGTCGGTCCGGTCCGACAAAAGCTCGGTCCGGCTCGGAGGACCGAAGGCCCAGCCCAATTAGATGTTATCTGAGAGCCCAACACATATACACCGTGCGTCGCGTGACCTAGCCGCCGCCCTCGCCCATCCCAGTTTATCCCCATGGCGCCGCACGGGCTGCTTCTGCTCTCCCCTCGCTGCCTCTCTCTCCCGCCGCGCTCTGCTCGCCCTCTCCCCGCCCTCTCGCGACTGCTCGCCCTCTCCCCGTCGGTCGTGCCTCTCCTCTCTCCCGTGCCTTCCTCTCGCGCGCGCGCTACCAGGTTGTCTTCACTGCCCGCCACCGTGCTGCTGCTCCGATGACCTCTCCGACATCCTGGGCCTACATGCCAGTGACTGGACGTCGCCAGGACCGTGAGGACCGCCGGTCCGCTCCGAGCTTCAGCTCTGCCGGTCCGGTCCCTGAGATCAGGACCGCCGCTGCTGCTCGGTCCGGTCCGGACCGACCGCCGCGGCCGGTCCAACGACGGCTCGGACTGGACCGGACTGCCCGGACCGTGTCCACCCTGAGTGGTAAGTGTAAAATAACCATTGCAGATTAGGCATACTAAGATGAAAAATTCAACTTTATAGAAGCATGACACTTGAAATATGGATGATAGAAGATGATTGTAAAAATATATTCTAAAAACTAAACAGAGAGGAGATGGAGGTGCTCACGGTGGCGGACAGGACCGAGCAGGAGAGGGAGATGCGACACGAGAAGTCATGCATAGTCCACCGATTGATAATTTATATCATCAAGATAATTGGCAACAACAATTTTATATTCCATTACTATTTTTGTATTTATAATTTTCTATTCTATTACTTTTTTACTTAAAATTTTCTATTTTATTACCATTCATAAAAATTCTATTAGCAACACCATCTCCATCACAACCTCTATATATACTACAAACGGTCTTTCATCCGCGTGCGGGTTGCACGTGCGACTTTGGATTTTGAGCGACGGCGAGGGGAGAGGAGAGGACGCTTTCCTTGGTTGGTCATTCCCGGTCAATGCTATCTTGACAACGTTGCCAATTTTCCTCCTCTGGATCTCCATCCGCATCTATGGCGGCTAAGACGCTCAACTTCGTCTCCATCAAATCCACCCTCGTCTAAGACATCACAGGTTGATCGTCTCCTCCCCATGGTGGCCGCAGCTGCATTGATCTTGTTGTCCTGGAAATACCTGAACATGGTCTTTGTCCTAGTAAAGGATGCTCCAGTGCACTAGTCAGAGTCTTGGAAGCAAGATCATCTTTCACAATTTCAGTGCTCCGGATAATCTCGATGTCTGCCAACACATGATCATGAATATGCTCAGATCCAAAATCACTACATTACGAACAAACACATGGAATGGATACTCTTGGAGACATGTATTGCTTTGGGTATTTTGTGAAGCTTAATTTAAGCTGGGAAACAAATAAGTTCCAGTACTTTTTTAGAGCTATCCCATACATCTATAAAATGTGATGAAAAAATTACGACACAAATATTCAGCGGATAAATGAGACTTTTCGCCTCAAGCTAAGCGCTCCAAAACAGAACATCAAAAGAATAAGATTAATGATTTAAGGTTGTTATTTTCCCCCAATCTTAAACAATATGTCGCCAATCTAGTGGTGTAAAACTTAGCAATCTTGACATCATCTTCTGCTAGAGTACTATTTCTCTTGATAGTTCCTTATGGATTTGTCGGGGAGAAGAAGGACCTCTTCTCTTCATCTATACCAAGAGCAACCACAGACCCAACACTCAAGCACAGGTACCCCCTGATTCATCCTCACCAAATCTTAATCTACTGTATTGATACCCTGGGACAGGAAGCAAGAGGTGCATACATATATCATTCGTAATTAGGATGATCATACATCTGTTCATACGATCCATGCTCTGCCTTGTCATGTCTAGGAATATGATGCTTAGATGAAGTCGCAATGAGATATGTAGGTAGCATGAGAAGGAGATTTGCCCTCCCTCTGGTCTGGTGTAATTCTTTTGCTTTGCTTTGCTTTGCCTTATTGATTGACATCATACTGTTAATATCTAGCACTATAGGGACAACAAATTTAGTCTTGGTCCCTTTTGTTTGGTTCCATTGAGCAGTGCAGAGTCTAATGGTTATGATTTTTAGCTTGTTTACTCAAAGAGTTGAGTGTAGTTAATGGAATCGTCAAAGTTGTGTTTGTCTCTTGAGCAATGCTAACTAGTATGGTATGTTGCAGACTCATTTCCAAGATGTTTGAACCTTTTTAAATAAAGCTATATCTTTGTTGGATATTTCATATCTTGTTATGACTAAAGTTTCAAAATGTCGTGACTTTTGATGAATTATGTTCTGGGCTAGATTTTTTCAAACCTCAACTTCTAAGCACTGTAAAGTAAAAAAAACATGAGAACGGGGACCTTCCATAACACGGAGAACTGTTTGTACAGGACGTCTCTGCACCAGTGTTAGGATCTCCCAATGACCATGGCCAGCATGCCTACATTCCAAGGGAGTCAGTTCTCTCTCCCTCGACATATATGTTTGATCTTTGTAAGAGAAATCAGCAAGGAAAGAATTATTCTCTCCAACTTGCCAGGCTATCAACTACTCTCAAACAACATACTTGAGCAAACAATTGTATTCATTGACGACAATCAGGGTGTGCTATAGCGCTGAACTCTGTAGACTAATAGGGCTGATCGCATCTTGTCAAGGGAAGGTTTCTTGGATAATTTGTGTAAAACTTGGTTTCATGTTTTTCCTCTTTGTACTCTGACAATGTGGCTGCTGAGGCTATGGACTAGGTAATAAAGGCCTGATTTGAATTCACTTAACGTAGATTAGCATAGGTGTTCTTCAGCTAATAAGAATGTGATCCTGAAGCCTTTGGACTATCTTTTTGATAGGCCCCTCTATCTGTATGGAAAATTTGCTACTAAAAGTCCCACAAAGTGTCCACTTCCTCCACTCTGGAAGAAAAAAATTGAGTTGGATGTGGAGCGTGGTTGTACTGAAATTTTGGCACATATATAAGAAAGCGGGATCCAAATTTGGTGTGTGGTAGGGTTTTTTTTCATCAAGCAACCATAGCCTAGTCGGCGAGCCGGCATGAGAAGGGATAGCAGTCATGGAAGGAAGGGTGTATGAGCATCGGCTAGCCATGGCGATGAATAACAACACTTTCTACGGCCATCAAAGACCCGAAGTTTCAGAGCAGAACATGGTTCACAACATGTGAGATCAGCCACTATAGGAGAACGACGAAGATGGCCACTTGTTCTCTTGCCCAGTTGGTGATTCAGGGTAGTCTAAATAACTCCGTGGACTAGGATTAGTATGATGTTCCCTTCGATCATCCTTGGAGCTGTAATTGACGACTTAATTAGCCCAGACTTTTCGTATCAATGCAAACATACCTAAGCCAAGAGATCCTCTTCACGCCGTCTCGCGAACCGACAGCATTGTGATACCTGGATGTGACGTCGCAGACCATCCCCTCTGTTTTTTCCCTCCTCCTGCTACTGCTCGTGGTGCCGTCGTACTCTTATAAGAAGGCCACGCTAAAATTTCAGACCGAAAAGTCATATTTAATATACCCAAATATGGTGATTGGCTACACTCTGGGTACAGCAACCAACAACAAGACTTGCTTATAGAGAAAACCAAACAGAACATACAGCAAAACAAAGTCACTAGAAGACCAACCAAGCAGGTATAGGTTTTACAAACAGCCCGTAGGCGGGGCACACATCCACGACACACTAGAATATGGACTTCTCACACTGACATCAACACACGACAACAGTTCCCATTCACAGGGTTAAGAGCCCAAAGTTCCGACACGAGAATATTCATCTAAGTTTTACGCACACCCTTTAGTGCTAGACACCCTTTGTAAACCGCTACATCTTCGGAGACACACGGAACACATAATGCAAGGGGTTGTGGGACAGGACCGAGCAGGAGAGGGAGACGCGACACGAGAAGTCATGCATAGTCCACCGATTGATAATTTATATCATCAAGATAATTGGCAACAACAATTTTATATTCCATTACTATTTTTCTATTTATAATTTTCTATTCTATTACTTTTTTACTTAAAATTTTCTATTTTATTACCATTCATAAAAATTCTATTAGCAACACCATCTCCATCACAACCTCTATATATACTACAAACGGTCTTTCATCCGCATGCGGGTTGCACGTGCGACTTTGGATTTTGGGCGACGGCGAGGGGAGAGGAGAGGACGCTTTCCTTGGTTGGTCATTCCCGGTCAATGCTATCTTGACAATGTTGCCAATTTTCCTCCTCTGGATCTCCATCCGCATCTATGGCGGCTAAGACGCTCAACTTCGTCTCCATCAAATCCACCCTCGTCTAAGACATCACAGGTTGATCGTCTCCTCCCCATGGTGGCCGCAGCTGCATTGATCTTGTTGTCCTGGAAATACCTGAACATGGTCTTTGTCCTAGTAAAGGATGCTCCAGTTGCACTAGTCGAGTCTTGGAAGCAAGATCATCTTTCACAATTTCAGTGCTCGGATAATCTCGATGTCGCCAACACATGATCATGAATATGCTCAGATCCAAAATCATTACATTACTGAACAAACACATGGAATGGATACTCTTGGAGACATGTATTGCTTTGGGTATTTTGTGAAGCTTAATTTAAGCTGGGAAACAAATAAGTTCCAGTACTTTTTAGAGCTATCCCATACATCTATAAAATGTGATGAAAAATTACGACACAAATATTCAGCGGATAAATGAGACTTTTCGCCTCAAGCTAAGCGCCCAAAACAGAACATCAAAAGAATAAGATTAATGATTTAAGGTTGTTATTTTCCCCCAATCTTAAACAATATGTCGCCAATCTAGTGGTGTAAAACTTAGCAATCTTGACATCATCTTCTGCTAGAGTACTATTTCTCTTGATAGTTCCTTATGGATTTGTCGGAGGAAAAGAAGGACCTCTTCTCTTCATCTATACCAAGAGCAACCACAGACCCAACACTCAAGCACAGGTACCCCCTGATTCATCCTCACCAAATCTTAATCTACTGTATTGATACCCTGGGACAGGAAGCAAGAGGTGCATACATATATCATTCGTAATTAGGATGATCATACATCTGTTCATACGATCCATGCAACGACGGTGGTGACGAGGGAGGAGGAGGAGGACAGTCGGGTGCGGGCGAAGAGTGGCACAGAGGAGAGTGACGAACGGGCGCGGATAATGTTTAACTTAGAAGTAGTGCGGGTCATGGACCAACGCTGCTGCTAACCACATTAGCTGTAGCATGGGTCATGGCCAAGCGCCACTGCTAAGTGGGGACGGGACTCTCGGCCCAGCTGGCCATAGCAGCAGCACGGGCCAGGACAACGAGCTACTGCTAAGGAGTTTAGCAGGAGAGTGGGCCCCTGACCCGCGCTCCTGCTATGGCAAACCCGTGGGCACGACGACTCCTCCTCTGGGACCACTTAGCAGTGGCGTGGGTCACGGACCAACGCTCATGCTAACTTGCTACCAGAAGCGGCGATATGTGACACGCGCTACTACTAATTTGCAGTGGCACCGCCCCACATACCAACGCTACTGCTAAAGTTTTATATATAAGTTTTTCCCTAGTAGTGGTAGCAAGTGTTGCTGATGAACGAGTTGTGGAATTACAAATCAGTTTGGTGGAAATGTAGATTGTTTGTTCCTCTTTCAGTCCCCAAATAATCATGTTGATTGAGTAGAGGGATTGGGAGGAATCAAGATTTCATATAGGTATGGTGGAGCACCTCAAAGTTAATGGAATGGGGGTACTTATACCCCCTCCTCCCTAGGCAGATCAGACCATTGCCTCACAACGGACTCCGGGGCCCAGGGCATAATAGCCCGGGGACTCGGACTCACCTGAAGCTGACCCCCACATCCCGCAATAGGACCTGGGGGAAGAGACTCAAGGATCGGGGCTAACCAGATGGTTGCATGCCCACTCCGGGGACCCGGAGGTCCAAGACCCCAAGGACCTGATGCAGGCAGAAGGTTAGCAACACAGTGGGCAGGGGACTTTGGGACCCAAGCATCCCGGGGTATGGGGAACTGGAGTGTCCAATAGCAAAACATATGACTCTAGGGGGCAGTCCCATGACTCGGGACCGGGGGATCCCTTCATTTGGTAAAAACTTCCTAGGGTTTTACCTCAATGTCGACTTGACATAGTGGCGAGGTTAAGTGTATATATTTTGCATGATCCCCAACTTTCTCTAACACCTCAACCCTCTTCAGATAATGGACGCCTTCTCCTTTTTGAAATGAGGGACCAACCATCTCCAAAGATAGTCACTGAGAGACAAATGTCCCGAGATAAGCTTGATAAATGATATTAATCCTCCTAACCTATTAGCATCAACACCAAAATAATATTAGGGATATAATGCACTTTCCGTAGCAACATTTTGCAAGAATGTAAAAGAGCCACAAACATACAACAAAACAAGTCACCAACAAACCAACCAAGTATAGATTTTATGCATAGCCTGCGGGGCATCAACGACATACATGTATATATAATCGACACGCACAAGACAACAAGTTCATCACAGGAGGTTTGGGAGCACGGAGTTCCAGAGCAAGAATCATCATGTGATTCCAGATGCCCCCACTGAAGCTCAACACACGTTAAACATTGCCTATATATTGAAAGATACATATACCCCATTGTGTCAGGGATAACATGGGGCTATGTTTTTTTGATTCCGATCACTAGTACTTAGGGCCCAAGGCATCGACCTGTTCCTCCATCTACATAAGAAGAAGAAGAATACATCAATGATAAATACATGTTTGTAATGCACAATAATGCTCAATTCACATGGTTTCACCAAATCAGCTATGTTGAAAGATGATCAATATCATATTACTATACTTGGCAATGGTGGGAAACAAAGAAACTCCATTGGTTAGAGCTATCCCATACGTCTACGGCAGTGTGATGACAACATTAAGAACAGAAACATTTGACAACCAAATTGGATTTTCATTAAGTGCTCCAATGTGGTCCAGAAACCAAACGGTTCCTTCCAGTATAAATTTTTAATACAACAAGAATACGATCAATGTAATTTTTTAAATTATCAATAAACTACATCCAGTATATTTATTATGATACAAGTGAGAAGTTTAGTGTAAAAAAGCAAACATAGGGACACAAGGGACTACCTGCAGTATGGTGAGGAACATGCTGCGCACATCACAGAACTCATTCATAATAGGGGCCAATGCAATGACGTACCTAGGATAATGCAAATATACAACACTATTAAATTCTAAGCAAACTGAATTAAAATTGTTCAAAAATTGTAAACCTCTATTTGAAGAATAAAATCTAGCCATCTCAGACTTAGTCATGCTATAAACGAAAGCCTGGAGCTCACGAGATACAAGAGAGTAATGAAAAGAGGTATATTTAGGAAATGAACCGAGATCTACCACCACGTTGTTGCAGATGAAATGAAGACTAGCTAGCAGGTTAGTTCCGAGAATATTAGATTGGTATGAGCTAAATATAGTGCCATAAAATAGGACGGGTTTACATATAGAATGTGAACAATAAAGAGTGTGGATAATAATTATTGTGCAACATGTATAATAAGATACTGTCTACTAACCCTTCTTTGGTTTTTGAATGATTGAACCGACGGAAGTGCATGCATGAGACGCTCAGCTTGTTAGCACCAACACTGATATATGCAAAAAAGAGCAAGATCGGGAAATTAGAAATTGACCATACTAATTAAATGATATTGTGCATGTCGATACACATAAGCATACTTGCATTGCTATAATAATATTCTCAAGGAGGCATTCGAACTCATGGTTGTCAACCCAATAGATTGTTTGGTAAACCAAAAAAATAAATGGCACTGGCGTTCCATGTGATAGCGAATAAATAGTACCAAAGATATTTGAAAAAGAACAAGTTTCACTTGCCGAGGCATAACATTGGCACGAATATTGTTAATTCCCTTGCATGAAACACAAGCAAATTAGACTCTTCAAATTACGCCTATACGACAACACGAATGATACAAGCCGCATGCCCATGACATACACACCCTGTGCTAACGTATCCAAATAGAAACAACATTGAATGCAGTGGAGAAACCAGGAATTAACATTGGCTTCACGTAGAATAACATATCATTAATACAAGAAATGTTTCTAGAAAGACAAAGTTTTCCGTGATGAGCTACAGCACTCCTATCGGCAGGAATACTGAAAGTTCAGTTAAGAGAACACAACTAAACTCAGCTTTTCTACTTATGCGCATATGACAGCCCCAAACAACGCCAAGACGACTATCCAATCAGAAATATGGATAAACCTAAATAACTACCAATGGCATTAGCATTACACATAGCAGCACATCATCAATACCATGAACGCTAGCAAGATGACAAAGTGTTCCTCGCCGAGCCATAACATTGTTCTTGGTATGAATACCAGCACTTCCGTTACATGAAACACAACTATGGATACACGGCAAACAAAACGAATGGCATACACTTCAATAAAACATCTGAATCGCACGACATCAACGCAACGGATAAACAAAGATACAATGGTTCGTCATCATAGTTATCACCTGGAGCTACACCCCATGAGCTGCTGCACGAGGGCGTCCACCTTGTCGAAGTCCACCACTAGCTGGTTCCTGTGAATCACAGAGCAGAGAACAGATAAGACCAGTCAGTACCCGAGACTAGAGAGAGAGAGAGAGACTGTAGAGAATAGTTATTGTGCAACATAGTACATAATGGGTACTGACCCTTCTTCGGTTTTTGCCTCAGGATGGAAGTACTCCACGCATGAGAGGTTGACTCTCTTAGCACCAACACTGGTATATGCCACAGTGGAAGATCGGAAAATTAGAAATTTATTAAATGCTACTGGGCATGTTGATACACATAAGCATATTTGCAATGAAATAATACTATTCTCAAGGGGCCAATTCCCTTCACAGCTGTCAACACAACAAATTGTTGACAAATCAAGAAAACAACGACTTGCGTGTGATAGCAGATAAGTAGTACCATAGATATTTCAAAACCGACAAAGTTCCACTTGTTGAGACATAAGATTGGCATGAATATCTATATTTCTCTTACACAAAACACAACTAAATTTGGCTCTTGTAATTATAAATGTACAGCGGTAGCGAATGACACGAGCCACATGCCCCATAACGCCCACACCTGCACCAATGTATCCGAGTAATCGAATAGAAAGAACATTGCCGTTACATATAGCATATATCGTTAATACAAGAAATGTTTGCAGAATGACAAATGTTTTCCTTGACGAGCTATAGCATTGCCATTGGCAGGAATACCGACAATTCAGTTACTAGAAACACAACTATCCCCAGCTCTTGTAGTTATGTGTATACGACAGCCGCAAATGACACCGCACCGACACATCTAAACAGAAACAAGGACAAAACAGAAAACACTACCATTAACGGAATAGCATACCATTAATAGCGGGAATGCTCACGAGACGACAAAATAATTCCTGTCCAAGCCATAACATTGCCCTTGGAATGAATACAGTACTTCTGTTATGCCAAACACAACTAAACTGGGCACTACTTCAACTTACGACTACACCACAACGCAAACACCACACACAGCATACCCATCTATGTTGCAGGGATACTGCACATGTGTGCGAAACAATGCAGGATACGCGTCCAGAACGGGGATACACACCAATACGCCGAGGATACACGTATCCTGATGTGTCCCTTTTTTAAATTAATAAAAATAAAAATAAAGAGAAAACGGCTGGGATACGAAGGGGATATAACAGGGATAGTATGGGGCTGTTACCACGATCAAGTACTTGATCTGAAGCACATCAGGAGGCTGACGTCGCCTGCCTGATATCAGTGTCTGGTCGCTAATCGTCAAAACAAACCCTACATACGAAAGTGCTATCGCCGTCATCTGTCGATTCATGCAATCTGCCGATCTCTCGCACCGCCGGCAACAATGACATGATGCAGCATCTCGCCAGAAGTCTCCCTGTCTCCATCCATCTACATGCATCTCCCTGTCTCCATCTCGGCTAAGCCAAGTAGCAGTGTAAAGGAACGTGCATGGTTCAGCTGGTGGTGTACACCACTGTTTCATCTAGTGGTGTACAACTTAGCAATCTTGACATCATCTTCTGCTAGACTACTATATCTCTTGCTTGGGTGGATTGCTTGCGTCTGATCAAACTATCCGTCAAGGGTCAACATGTACTGGATTAAAGTTTTTGCTCAACTGTCCGATGTTTGCTGGGTTTGGATGTGGGACTGCCAATGATACAGAGGAGAATCACTATTCTAATCCTAAGTTTCCCCTGTGGGTTCATGTTACACAATATGGAGTGGATGAAAGATTTAATTGCCACTTTAGTGATGGGGATTTCCCTATAAGTTATTCAAGAGTGAGAGCACATCTTTTGAAGACTGCAGGTGCTGGTGTGAAGATATGCACCAAGATTGCTTATCCTGTTCTTGAGAAACTTCGCAAGGAAGATCGTGAAGCTAGTGCAGCTGTAGCCAATAGTGCACCAAAAAATAAATTAATCTCCCTACCTCCTTATGAAGGTCCGAGTTTGCCATCATCAGTGAAGAAAAGAAAGGGAAAGCAGGCCAGTATCTCGGATAGTTTTACTGCTGAAGGGAGACACATTGTGTTGGAAATATGCCCTAGAGGCAATAATAAAAGCATTATTATTATATTTCCTTGTTCATGATAATTGTCTTTTATTCATGCTATAACTGTATTATCCGGAAATCGTAATACACGTGTGAATACATAGACTACAATACGTCCCTAGTAAGCCTCTAGTTGACTAGCTCGTTGGTCAACAGATAGTCATGGTTTCCTGACTATGGACATCGGATGTCATTGACAACGGGATCACGTCATTAGGAGAATGACGTGATGGACAAGACCCAATCCTAAGCATAGCACAAGATCGTGTAGTTCGTTTTGCTAGAGCTTTTCCAATGTCAAGTATCTCTTCCTTAGACCATGAGATCGTGCAATTCCGGATACCGTAGGAGTGCTTTGGGTGTATCAAACGTCACAACGTAACGGGTGACTATAAAGGTGCACTACAGGTATCTCCGAAAGTGACCATTGGGTTGACACGGATCGAGATCGGATTTGTCACTCCGTACACGGAGAGGTATCACTGGGCCCACTCGGTAATGCATCATCATAATGAGCTCAAAGTGATCAAGTGTCTGGTCACGGGATCATGCATTGCGGTACGAGTAAAGTGACTTGCCGGTAATGAGACTAAACGAGGTATTGGGATACCGACGATCGAGTCTCGGGCAAGTAACATACCGTCTGACAGAGGGAATAGAATACGGGGTTGCCTGAACCCTTGACATCATGGTTCATCCGATGACAACATCGAGGAACATGTGGGAGCCAACATGGGTATCCAGATCCCGCTGTTGGTTATTGACCTGAGATCGTCTCGATCATGTCTGCATGTCTCCCGAACCCGTAGGGTCTACACACTTAAGGTTCGGTGGCGCTAGGGTTAATAGGAAGACAAGTATGTGATTACGAATGTTGTTGAGTCCGGATGAGATCCCGGACGTCACGAGGAGTTCGGAATGGTCCGAGGTAAAGATTTATATATGGAAAGTGGTTAAACGGACTCGGAAAGTTTCGGGGGTATACCGGTAATGTACCGGGGCCACCGGGAGAGTTCCGGAGGTCCACCGGGAGGGGCCACCCCTCCCGGGGGGCCACATGGGCTAAGTGGGAGAGGGAGCCAGCCCCTGGTGGGCTGGGCGCCCTCCCACCTGGCCCATGCGGCTAGGGCATGGGAGGGAAACCTAAAGGGGCGCCCCAGCTTGGGGGCAAGCCACCCTCCCTCCTCCCTTTGCCGCCGCCCCATCTAGGGTTTCCCTAGATGGCCGGCCCCCTGCCCTCTCCTCCTATAAATAGAGGGGTGGGGGGGGCTGCACACACCATTGAAGGCGCAGCCCTTCCCCTCCCAACACCTCTCTTTCTCCACGCGAGCTTGGCGAAGCCCTGCCGGAGAACTGCCGTACCAACTGCACCACGCCGTCGTGCTGCCATTGGAGTTGTCTTCCTCAACCTCTCCTTCATCCTTGCTGGATCAAGACGGAGGAGACGCCATCGTCCCGTACGTGTGTTGAACGCGGAGGTGCTGTCCGTTCAGCACTTGGTCATCGGTGATCGGAATCACGTTGGGAACGACTCCATCATCACCACTCCCTCGAACGCTTCCGTACTCGATCTACAAGTGGTATGTAGATGCAAACTCTCTCTCGTGACTCGTTGCTTAGATGAACTCATAGATAGATCTTGGTGAAACCGTAGGAAAATTTTAATTTTCTGCAACGTTCCCCAACAGTGGCATCATGAGCTAGGTCTATGCGTAGTTCTCTTTGCACGAGTAGAACACAATTTTGTTGTGGGCGTGGATCTTGTCAACTTACTTGCCGTTACTAGTCGTTTCTTTCTTCCGCGGTATTGTGGGATGAAGCGGCCCGGACCAACCTTACACGCTCTTCGTGAGACCGGTTCCACCAACTAACATGCACTAGTTGCATAAGGTGGCTGGCGGTGTCTGTCTCTCCTACTTTAGTTGGAGCGGATTCGATGAACAGGGTCCTTATGAAGGGTAAATAGAAGTTGACAAGATCACGTTGTGGTTATTCGTAGGTAAGAAAACGTTCTTGCTAGAACCCAATTGCAGCCACGTAAAAGATGCAACAACAATTAGAGGACGCCTAACTTGTTTTTGCAGCAATTGTCATGTGACGGATATGGCCAAGTTGTGATGAATGATGATATATTGTGATGTATGAGATCATGTTCTTGTAATAGGAATCACGACTTGCATGTCGATGAGTATGACAACGGCAGGAGCCATAGGAGTTGTCTTTATTTTGTATGACCTGCGTGTCATTGAAGTACGCCATGTAACTCACTTTACTTTATTGCTAAACGCGTTAGCCATAGAAGTAGAAGTAGTCGTTGGCGTGACAACTTCATGAAGACACGATGATGGAGATCATGATGATGGAGATCATGGTGTCATGCGGTGACAGGATGATCATGGAGCCCCGAAGATGAAGATCAAGGAGCTATATGATATTGGCCATATCATGTCACTACTTTATAATTGCATGTGATGTTTATTATGATTATACATCTTGTTTACTTAGAACGACGGTAGTAAATAAGATGATCCCTTAGAACAATTTCAAGAAGTGTTCTCCCCTAACTGTGCACCGTTGCTACAGTTCGTCGCTTCTAAGCACCACGTGTTGATCGGGTGTGATGGATTCTTACGTTCACATACAACGGGTGTAAGACAGATTTACACACGCAGAAACACTTAGGGTTAACTTGACGAGCCTAGCATGTACAGACATGGCCTCGGAACACGGAGACCGAAAGGTCGAACACGAGTCGTATGGAAGATACGATCAACATGAGAATGTTCACCGACGCAGACTAGTCCGTCTCACGTGTTGATCGGACACGGCCTAGTCGACTCGGATCGTGTAACACTTAGATGACTAGAGGATGTCTAATCTAAGTGGGAGTTCATTAATAATTTGATTAGATGAACTTTATTATCATGAACAATAGTCTAAAATCTTTTACATGATATGTCTTGTAGATCAAATGGCCAACGCTCATGTCAACTTGAACTTCAACGCGTTCCTAGAGAAAACCAAGCTGAAAGATGACGGCAGCAACTATACGGACTGGGTCCGGAACCTGAGGATCATCCTCATAGCTGCCAGGAAACAATACGTCCTAGAAGGACCGCTAGGTGACGCTCCCGTCCCAGAGAACCAAGACATTATGAATGCTTGGCAGTCTCGTCTTGATGATTACTCCCTCGTTCGAAGGCGGCATGCTTTACAGCTTAGAACCGGGCTCCAAAAGCGTTTTGAGCATCACGGAGCATATGAGATGTTCAAGAGCTGAAACTGGTTTTCAAGCTCACGCCGGGTCGAGAGATATGACATCTCCGACAAGTTCTATAGTTGTAAGATGGAGGAAAACAGTTCTGTCGGTGAGCACATTACGAAGATGTCCAGGTTGCACAACCGTATGACCCAGCTGAATATTAACCTCCACGATGAGGCGGTCATTGACAGAATCCTCCAGCCGCTCCCACCAAGCTACAAGAGCTTTGTGATGAACTACAACATGCAGGGATGGTAAAGACCATTCTGAAGTGTTCTCTATGCTGAAGTCAGCCGAGGTTGAAATCAAGAAAGAACATCAAGTGTTGATGGTCAATAAGACCACTAAGTTCAAGAAGGGCAAGGGTAAGAAGAACTTCAAGAAGGACGGCAAGGAGATTGCCGCGCCCGGTAAGCAAGTTGCCGGGAAGAAGTCAAAGAATGGACCCAAACCCGAGACTGAGTGCTTTTATTGCAAGGAGGGTCATCGAAGCGGAACTGCCCCAAGTACTTAGCGGATAAGAAGGCCGGCAACACCAAAGGTATATTTGATATACATGTAATTGATGTGTACCTTACCAGTAATCGTAGTAACTCCTGGGTATTTGATACCGGTGCCGTTGCTCATATTTGTAACTCCCAGCAGGAGCTGCGGAATAAGCGGAGACTGGCGAAGGACGAGGTGACGATGCGCGTCGGGAATGGTTCCAGAGTCGATGTGATCGCCGTCGCACGCTACCTCTTCATTTACCCACGGATTAGTTATAAACCTTAATAATTGTTATTTGGTGCCAAGTTTGAGCATGAATATTGTATCTGGATCTCGTTTAATGCGAGATGGCTACTCATTTAAATCCGAGAATAATGGTTGTTCTATTTATATGAGAGATATGTTTTATGGTCATGCTCCGATGGTCAATTGTTTATTCTTAATGAATCTCGAGCGTAGTATTACACATGTTCATAGCGTGAATACCAAAAGATGTAAAGTTGATAACGATAGTCCCACATACTTGTGGCACTGCCGCCTTGGTCACATTGGTGTCAAGCGCATGAAGAAGCTCCATGCTGATGGACTTTTGGAGTCTCTTGATTATGAATCATTTGACACATGCGAACCATGCCTCATGGGCAAGATGACCAAGACTCCATTCTCTGGAACAATGGAGCGAGCAACCAACTTGTTGGAAATCATACATACCGATGTGTGCGGTCCAATGAGCGTTGAGGCTCGCGGAGGATATCGTTATGTTCTCACTCTCACAGATGACTTGAGTAGATATGGGTATGTCTACTTGATGAAACACAAGTCTGAGACCTTTGAAAAGTTCAAGGAATTTCAGAATGAAGTAGAGAATCAACGTGACCAAAAGATAAAATTCTTACGATCGGATCGTGGAGGAGAATATTTAAGTCACGAATTTGGTACACACTTAAGAAAATGTGGAATCGTTTCAGAACTAACGCCGCCTTGAACACCTCAGCGTAACGGTGTGTCCGAACGTCGTAATCGCACTCTATTGGATATGGTGCGGTCTATGATGTCTCTTACTGATTTACCGCTATCATTTTGGGGATACGCTCTAGAGACAGCTACATTCACTTTAAATAGGGCACCGTCTAAATCCGTTGAGACGACACCGTATGAATTATGGTTTGGGAAGAAACCTAAGCTGTCATTTCTAAAAGTTTGGGGATGCGATGCTTATGTCAAGAAACTTCAACCTGAAAAGCTCGAACCCAAGTCGGAAAAGGATACCCTAAGGAAACCTTTGGGTATACCTTCTACCTTAGATCCGAAGGCAAGATCTTTGTTGCCAGGAACGGAACCTTTCTGGAAAAAGAGTTTCTCTCGAAAGGAGTAAGTGGGAGGAAAGTAGAACTCGATGAAGTACTACCTCTTGAACAGGATAGTAGTGCAGCTCAGGAAAATGTTCCTGTGATGCCTACACCAACTGAAGAGGAAATTCATGATGATGATCAAGGTACTTCGGATCAAGTTGCTACTGAACCCAGTGGTCCACTAGGACACGCCCGCACTGCAGTGGTACGGCAACCCTGTCCTGGAATCATGTTGTTAGACAACGGTGAACCTTCGAACTGTGAAGAAGCAATGGCGGGCCCAGATTCCAACAAATGGCTAGAAGCCATGAAGTCCGAGATAGAATCCATGTATGAAAACAAAGTGTGGACTTTGACTGACTTGCCCGATGATCGGCGAGCGATAGAAAACAAATGGATTTTTAAGAAGAAGACGGACGCGATGGTAATGTCACCATCTATAAAGCTCGAATTGTCGCTAAGGGTTATCGGCAAGTTCAAGGGATTGACTACGATGAGACTTTCTCTCCGTGAGCGAAGCTTAAGTCCGTCCGAATCATGTTAGCAATTGCCGCATACTATGATTATGAGATATGGCAGATGGACGTCAAAACAGCGTTCTTAACGGCTATCTTAAGGAAGAGCTGTATATGATACAGCCGGAAGGTTTTGTCGATCCTAAGAATGTTGACAAAGTATGCAAGCTCCAGCGATCCATTTATGGGCTGGTGCAAGCATCTCGAGTTGGAACATTCGCTTTGATGAGATGATCAAAGCGTTTGGGTTTATGCAGACTTATGGAGAAGCCTGCGTTTACAAGAAAGTGAATGGGAGCTCAGAGCATTTCTCATATTATATGTAGATGACATACTTCTGATGGGAAATGATATAGAATTCTTGGACAGCATTAAGGCCTACTTGAATAAGTGTTTTTCAATGAAGGACCTTGGAGAAGCTGCTTATATATTAGGCATCAAGATCTATAGAGATAGATCGAGACGCCTCATAGGTCTTTCACAAAGCACATACCTTGATAAGGTTTTGAAGAAGTTCAAAATGGATCAGTCCAAGAAAGGGTTCTTGCCTGTATTGCAAGGTGTGAGATTGAGCTCAGCTCAATGCCCGACCACGGCAAAAGATAAAGAAGAGATGAGTGTCATCCCCTATGCTTCAGCCATAGGATCTATTATGTATGCCATGCTGTGTACCAGACCTGATGTAAACCTTGCCGTAAGTTTGGTAGGAAGGTACCAAAGTAATCCCGGCAAGGAACACTGGACAGCGGTCAAGAATATCCTAAAGTACCTGAAAAGGACAAAGGACATGTTTCGTTTATGGAGGTGACGAAGAGCTCGTCAGAAGGGTTACGCCGACGCTAGCTTCGACACAGATCTGGATGACTCTAAGTCACAAACCGGATACGTGTATATGTTGAATGGTGGAGCAGATGGCTGGTGCAGCTGCAAGCGAGCGTCGTGGCGGGATCTACATGTGAAGCGGAGTACATGGCAGCCTCGGAGGCAGCACATGAAGCAATTTGGGTGAAGGAGTTCATCACCGACCTAGGAGTCATACCCAATGCGTCGGGCCGATCAAACTCTTCTGTGACAATCTTGGAGCTATTGCCCTTGCCAAGGAGCCCAGGTTTCACAAGAAGACCAGGCACATCAAGCGTCGCTTCAACTCCATCCGTGAAAATGTTCAAGATGGAGACATAGAAATTTGTAAAGTGCATACGGATCAGAATGTCGCAGATCCGTTGACTAAACCTCTCCATGGGCAAAACATGATCAACACCGAACTCTATGGGTGTTCGATTCATCACAATGTAACTAGATTATTGACTCTAGTGCAAGTGGGAGACTGTTGGAAATATGCCCTAGAGGCAATAATAAAAGTATTATTATTATATTTCCTTGTTCATGATAATTGTCTTTTATTCATGCTATAACTGTATTATCCGGAAATCGTAATACACGTGTGAATACATAGACTACAATACGTCCTAGTAAGCCTCTAGTTGACTAGCTCGTTGGTCAACAGATAGTCATGGTTTCTGACTATGGACATCGGATGTCATTGACAACGGGATCACGCCATTAGGAGAATGACGTGATGGACACGACAATCCTAAGCATAGCACAAGATCGTGTAGTTCGCTTTGCTAGAGCTTTTCCAATGTCAAGTATCTCTTCCTTAGACCATGAGATCGTGCAATTCCGGATACCGTAGGAGTGCTTTGGGTGTATCAAACGTCACAACGTAATCGGGTGACTATAAAGGTGCACTACAGGTATCTCCGAAAGTGACCATTGGGTTGACACGGATCGAGATCGGATTTGTCACTCCGTATTACGGAGAGGTATCACTGGGCCCACTCGGTAATGCATCATCATAATGAGCTCAAAGTGATCAAGTGTCCGGTCACGGGATCATGCATTACGGCACGAGTAAAGTGACTTGCCGATAACGAGACTAAACGAGGTATTGGGATACCGACGATCGAGTCTCGGGCAAGTAACATACCGTCTGACAGAGGGAATAGAATACGGGGTTGCCTGAACCCTTGACATCGTGGTTCATCCGATGACAACATCGAGGAACATGTGGGAGCCAACATGGGTATCCAGATCCCGCTGTTGGTTATTGACCTGAGATCGTCTCGATCATGTCTGCATGTCTCCCGAACCCGTAGGGTCTACACACTTAAGGTTCGGTGACGCTAGGGTTAATAGGAAGACAAGTATGTGATTACCGAATGTTGTTCGGAGTCCCGGATGAGATCCCGGACGTCACGAGGAGTTCCGGAATGGTCCGGAGGTAAAGATTTATATATGGAAAGTGGTTAAACGGACTCCGGAAAGTTTCGGGGGTATACCGGTAATGTACCGGGGCCACCGGGAGAGTTCCGGTGGTCCACCGGGAGGGGCCACCCCTCCCGGGGGGCCACATGGGCTAAGTGGGAGAGGGAGCCAGCCCCTGGTGGTCTGGGCTTGCTTCCCCACCTAGGCCCATGCGGCTAGGGCATGGGGAGGGGAAACCCTAAAGGGGGCGCCCCCCTAGCTTGGGGGGCAAGCCACCCTCCCCTCCTCCCCTTTGGCCGCCGCCCCATCTAGGGTTTCCCCTAGATGGCCGGCCCCCCTTGCCCTCTCCTCCTATAAATAGAGGGGTGGGGGGAGGGCTGCACACACCATTGAAGGCGCAGCCCCTCCCCTCCCCAACACCTCTCTTTCTCCACGCGAGCTTGGCGAAGCCCTGCCGGAGAACTGCCGTACCAACTGCACCACGCCGTCGTGCTGCCATTGGAGTTGTCTTCCTCAACCTCTCCTTCATCCTTGCTGGATCAAGACGGAGGAGACGCCATCGTCCCGTACGTGTGTTGAACGCGGAGGTGCTGTCCGTTCAGCACTTGGTCATCGGTGATCGGAATCACGTTGGGAACGACTCCATCATCACCACTCCCTCGAACGCTTCCGTACTCGATCTACAAGTGGTATGTAGATGCAAACTCTCTCTCGTGACTCGTTGCTTAGATGAACTCATAGATAGATCTTGGTGAAACCGTAGGAAAATTTTAATTTTCTGCAACGTTCCCCAACACATTGTTGGTCTCCAAATTGCAAGGATGTTCTATATATACAGGAGCTTTGCATCTTATTAATCTTATACTGTGTTCTATTGTACTAGTGGTGTTCACCTTGCAAGCATGCTGATTGTGTTGTGCACTTCTATTTTTAGGAAATGAACCGAGATCTACCACCACGTTGTTGCAGATGAAATGAAGACTAGATAGCAGGTTAGTTCGAGAATATTAGATTGGTATGAGCTAAATATAGTGCCATAAAATAGGACGGGTTTACATATAGAATGTGAACAATAAAGAGTGTGGATAATAATTATTGTGCAACATGTATAATAAGATACTGTCTACTAACCCTTCTTTGGTTTTGAATGATTGAACCGACGGAAGTGCATGCATGAGATGCTCAGTTTGTTAGCACCAACACTGATATATGCAAAAAGAGCAAGATCGAAATTAGAAATTGACCATACTAATTAAATGATATTGTGCATGTCGATACACATAAGCATACTTGCATTGCTATAATAATATTCTCAAGGAGGCATTTGAACTCATGGTTGTCAACCCAATAGATTGTTTGGTAAACTAAAAATAAATGGCACATGCTCCATGTGATAGCTAATAAATAGTACCAAAGATATTTGAAAAGAACAAGTTTCACTTGCCGAGGCATAACATTGGCACGAATATTGTTAATTCCCATGCATGAAACACAAGCAAATTAGACTCTTCTAATTATGCCTATACGACAACACGAATGATACAAGCCGCATGCCCATGACATACACACCCTGTGCTAACGTATCCAAATAGAAACAACATTGAATGCAGTGGAGAAACCAGGAATTAACATTGGCTTCACGTAGAATAACATATCATTAATACAAGAAATGTTTCTAGAAAGACAAAGTTTTCCGTGATGAGCTACAGCACTCCTATTGGCAGGAATACTGAAAGTTCAGTTAAGTGAACACAACTAAACTGAGCTTTTCTACTTATGCGCATATGACAGCCCCAAACAACGCCAAGACGACTATCCAATCAGAAATATGGATAAACCTAAATAACTACCAATGGCATTAGCATTTACATAGCAGCACATCATCAATACCATGAACGCTAGCAAGATGACAAAGTGTTCCTCGCCGAGCCATAACATTGTTCTTGGTATGAATACCAGCACTTCCGTTACATGAAACACAACTATGGATACACGGCAAACAAAACGAATGGCATACACTTCAATAAAACATCTGAATCGCACGACATCAACGCAACGGATAAACAAAGATACAATGGTTCGTCATCATAGTTATCACCTGGAGCTACACCCCTTGAGCTGCACGAGGGCGCCCACCTTGTTGAAGTCCACCACTAGCTGGTTCCTGTGAATCACAGAGCAGAGAACAGATAAGACCAGCCGCACCGAGACCAGAGAGAGAGACTGTAGAGAATAGTTATTGTGCAACATAGTACATAATGGGTACTGACCTTCTTCGGTTTTTGCCTCAGGATGGAAGTACTCCATGCATGAGAGGTTGACTCTCTTAGCACCAACACTGGTATATGCCATAGTGGAAGATCGGAAAATTAGAAATTTATTAAATGCTACTGGGCATGTTGATACACATAAGCATATTTGCAATGCCATAATACTATTCTCAAGGGCCAATTCCTTCACAGCTGTCAACACAACAAATTGTTGACAAATCAAGAAAACAACGACTTCATGGTGATAGCAGATAAGTAGTACCATAGATATTTCAAAACCGATAAAGTTCCACTTGTTGAGACATAAGATTGGCATGAATATCTATATTTCTCTTACACAAAACAAACTAAATTTGGCTCTTGTAATTATAAATGTACAGCGCGCGAATGACACGAGCCACATGCCCCATAACGCATACACCCTGCACCAATGTATCCGAGTAATCGAATAGAAAGAACATTGCGTTACATATAGCATATATCGTTAATACAAGAAATGTTTGCAGAATGACAAATGTTTTCCTTGACGAGCTATAGCATTGCCATTGGCAGGAATACCGACAATTCTCTACTGGAAACACAACTATCCCCAGCTCTTGTAGTTATGTGTATACGACAGCCGCAAATGACACCGCACCGACACATCTAAACAGAAACAAGGACAAAACAGAAAACACTATCATTAACGGAATAGCATACCATTAATAGCGGGAATGCTCACGACACAAAATAATTCCTGTCCAAGCCATAACATTGCCCTTGAATGAATACAGTACTCTTATGCCAAACAGAACTAAACTGGGCACTACTTCAACTTACGACTACACCACAACGCAAACACCACACACAGCATACCCATCTATGTTGCAGGGATACTGCATGTGTGCCAAACAATGCAGGATACGCTGGCCCAGAACGGGATACACACCAATACGCTGAGGATACACGATCCTGATGTGTCCCTTTTTAAATTAATAAAATAAAATAAAGAGAAAACGGCTTGGATAATGGGATATAACAGGGATAGTATGGGTTGTTACCACGATCAAGTACTTGATCTCACATCAGGAGGCTGACGTCGGCTGCCCGATATCGTGTCTGGTCGCTAATCAAAACAAACCCTACACGAAAGTGCTATCGCCGCATCCGCCGCTTGCGCAATCTGCCGATCTCTCCGACCGGCAACAATGACATGATGCAGCATCTCACGAAGTCTCCCTGTCTCCATCCATCTACATGCATCTCCCTGTCTCCATCTCTCGCTAAGCCAAGTAGCAGTGTAAAGGAACGTGCATGTTTAGTTGGTGGTGTACACCACTGTTTCATCTAGTGGTGTACAACTTAGCAATCTTGACATCATCTTCTGCTAGACTACTATATCTCTTGCTTGGGTGGATTGCTTGTGTCTGATCAAACTATCCGCAAGGGTCAACATGTACTGGATTAAAGTTTTTGCTCAACTGTCCGATGTTTGCTGGGTTTGGATGTGGGACCAATGATATGAGAGGAGAATCACTATTCTAATCCTAAGTTTCTGTGGGTTCATGTTACACAATATGGAGTGGATGAAAGATTTAATTGCCACTTTAGTGATGGGGATTTCCTGTAAGTTATTCAAGAGTGAGAGCACATCTTTTGAAGACTGCAGGTGCTGGTGTGAAGATATGCACCAAGATTGCTTATCCTGTTCTTGAGAAACTCGCAAGGAAGATCGTGAAGCTAGTGCAGCTGTAGCCAATAGTGCACCAAAAAATAAATTAATCTCCTACCTCCTTATGAAGGTCCGAGTTTGCCATCATCAGAAGAAAAGAAAGGGAAAGCAGGCCAGATATCTCGGATAGTTTTACTGCTGAAGGAGACACATTGTTGGTCTCCAAATTGCAAGGATGTTCTATATACAGGAGCTTTGCATCTTATTAATCTTATACTGTGTTCTATTGTACTAGTGGTGTTCACCTTGCAAGCATGCTGATTGTGTTGTGCACTTCTATTTTATACCACTTCCTTCAATTTGGCAAGAAACCCTGCCTCTTACAGTTATGTTTCAAATAAAAATTGGGAGGCGATGTGCCTCCACTATATGATGCATTTTTTCAGATCAATCATATGATGCATTGAGGACCACATTTCTGCAGAAGAAGTTCCATGTTGAGAGGAAGCTTGAGCCGATCAAGATGGCATGGCTCTTCAAGGAGTGAATATGCAAGTGATGGATGGTATGATCCCAACGGCACCCTGTTTTGAACATCATAGCTATGACATAGGGTGTCCCCATGTTCCTAAAAGCAATCAATACTGAAAGAGAGGTAAAGCTTATTAGACAGCAATTTTTACCTCATCTTTTGCTTGTTTGTGTTGTACAATACTCTGTTTGTTGCTGACAATTTCTAGTTCTTTATTTTGATAGGTAAAACCAAGGAATACATATTTGATAGGTTGAAGGAAGTAATTGACTAGGTCATATCAAAGAATGTGGTCCAGGTTATTTAATAACATATCGAATTGCAAATATATTGGCTTGAGGATTGAAACGTTACAAAAATATTTTCTGGACTCCATGTGTTGTGCAAACCCTCAAGCTTGTAATGAAGGACGTGTGATCCGATGAACTTTGTTGGTGAAAATACTGAATTTAAATGTATAAAAGAAGCTGGAGATGATTTCTATATTAAAAATTGTATCTTGAATCACAACATGAGGTTGTCCATGTTCAATGTGTTCAGGAAGCAAGAATTTCTATGATTGCAGACAAGATTTGCAAGTCTCATCATATTGAAGAGATTCATGTTAATCAAGTCATGTCTTGAGAAAATGGTTCGTTCTAATGAGTGGAATAATTATAAAGAGGGTGATTTAGAGAATGGATCATCCGTGAAAAAAATGATTCTTAATGAGGAGTGGAAAGCGATAATATAAGCTTTTTGCCTTCACTAAATCATTTCTTCATCTTATCTATGAGATATGGCCATAGGACACCATGATAGAGAAGGTGAAAGTTGCTATCTGTCCAGGTGAAAGAAAGGAGCACTGGGAAGCATGTTTGTACTTGTTGTATTCTAGTTCTTCCTTTTCAATTTTTATTCCTGTTTACTACTTTTATTTTTAGCTCAAAGACTTTGTATTGTTTAACTGAAAATTAATAGAAATACGCCCTTCTGTTTCATTCAAAAGAAAAAAATTCACCATTTCATGATGTTGTTCATAAAATTTTGACAGTTCGCTGGACCAAGAGTTACACTTCCTTCATTGTATGGAACACTCTGTGAACCCAAAGTATTAATCATAGTTCAAGCTGGATTGAGGAAGTTCCTGGTCGTGTCATTTTTATTTTTGAAAAGGAGGATTTAGCATTGAAGCTACTTGGGCAGGCAGTATCGCCGCTTGTTTTGAGATGAATTGGAGCGCATATTCTTTTATTCATAGCACTATAAGAAATAGTTTGGTTCCTGACCGAGCTGTGGATTTAGTTTTTATGCAGATAACTTGCGTCAAGGAAGTCCAAAGATTATGTGAGTGGGACAAGCAGAATGGTTTATGTTGGTGGAGATCTGGCACTTGAAAGTGTGCATAGATGAAGGTGCCGATCTGGCACTTGATCATGAGCCCCAGTTTTTGCAAGAGATAATAGGAGATGAAGCATCTGAAGTTTGAAGCCTTTTCAAATTGTTATTTTATAATATCTATATTGAACTTATTATTAATTTAATTTGTAATGCACTACTGAACTATTTTATTCATAATCTCGCATATACTCGCCTTTATCCCTGTAAGTCCTTTTTAGAAAATGCCGCTTCCGTGTCCGTATCCCATAGAAATTAACTCATGACAAACTCATCCGAATGTCGACATTGATGCAGCGGAGAAACAAACTTAGAGTTAAAAAGGCGGGGACAAAATGGAAGGGGGCTTGTCATCATCACCTGCTGCTGCTGCACCTCGAGCTGATCCGCGATCCCTCCACCTTGTCGTAGTCCAGCTGGGGCTCGCTCCTGCGAACATGAGAGCAGAGAAACAGACAATATAAGTTTATACCCAAGAGACGGAATGACAGAGACCAGATCAGGGAGAGGTGCCGACAGCAAGACGGCGATTTCGTGAGGATCTTGTCAGCGCTTGAGGAAGCGCTCCATGACCTCAACGACCATGCCTTATGTATCTTCTTGTACCTCCACATCACGCATAGCTGCAAGAAATACTGATCCACTGCACTTAGATCCACCACGGCAGCAACGCCAGTTAGCCAGCCGGCCAAACCGATCGAAACGGTGATGCTCAGCGGATTCCAGCCCACAAACACACCGTAGATGGAAGGGGGGGGGCTCACCTCGGCGAACTTGGAGGCGATAAGGTCGTTGATCTCGCCCTGATCTGGGCGGCCGACATGGCTAGGGAGGTCTGGGAGGAGGCAGGCGGACTGGGTCGGAAGGCTCGGCGCTGGGGAATTCGCTGTTGTGCGTCGGAATGGACGAGAGTGGAGGGTGATGGAGCCTTGTATTGCTCAGGTTTCGGAGGCGTTTGCCATTGATGAGCTTGGAACGGAAACTGCCGCTGAAAGCCTTGACAGCTCGTCCGGGTTCTCAGCCTGTGTGGTCCCAACGTGCACGCAAGCGAAGCGCTTATCTCGACGATGGTCTGTCTATGGGAGCAGCCCATGCGCTTGTTAATATATTCCTCCGTCTCGAATATTTGTCATCAAATGAATAAAAAGAATGTATCTAGATGTATATTAGTTCTAGATACATCCCTTTTATCCATTTTAATGGCAAATATTTTCGGACGGAGTATTCACTTAAACTTTGTCAAATGCCCGCTGCAGGCGTGGACTTAGAAGTTACAGGGAGTCGTCGGCCATCTTAATCCGTGGTAACGACTGTTGGGACTAACCCCGGACCAGCTGGCCTCGCTCTCGCTCGCTCGGTCGTGGACAGAGGTAGAAGATGGACACCGGATATTTTCAGGCGACGAACGGCATTGCTGGATGTACAGCCTTTTCTATTCCCAGCTCAAACTGCTCGGTAACACACCACGTCTCACAAACTGATTACAGCCGCGTAAGTAGCAGATGCACACTTGCCGGAGGCCACTAAAAGCATCTTCAGCCATAATGTACAAATTTGACCTCAAATACCCAGGACGCGCCTCGGTGACACAATGCCGTCTTCCTCGCCTCGGTGACGCACACCACTTTTCTTGTCTGTTACCAATTGTTGGACCCGAGGATTGATGAACGATCACAAGAATACGAGGAGAAAATTGTACCATGCGAACAAACGCCCGGCGATGGTCTACTCCTGGCGATGAACGCCGGGACATTTCCTCTTGTTCGGCGACATGAACCATCTTCTCCGCTGACACACGCATTGATCGCCACCGGGTCACGGAGCTAGACCTGGTTTTGGTAATACCCATTGACCAAGAGAAGAAAAATGATGTTGGCTTACACCTATATATTTTGCACATACTCAGTGGTTAGTTGCTAAGATGTGTTGGAAATCACACTTTGTACTTTCTTCATGGTTTTCTTATTGTGATGCTTGCAATGTAATTGTAATGAAGGGGTTATCATTTTTGAAAGTTCTGCAGGGATCTTCAAAGTGCCTTATTTCCTTCCAATGCGAAGTGGTATTTGGAAGCTGATGTCTGTACAGCCGTCTCTACTGTCATAGTCTTTCCTTCAGCTGAGTATTTATTTTCTTAAAAAATACTTTACTGTACTTATGTAGAATAAAAAATTCCAGCAGTGGAGAGCTGACTATTTGGAACAGTCCGGTATATACTTCATTATACAAGAGTTTAAGAAAATTCAGTTTGTAGTTCTTCTGTGTTTTTTCACTTCTGATTGATATAAGTTTCACTACTGGAATCTGGTTTTGTGCCAACCCACGGATTGCCGGCTTCCATGCCTGCATGTCGCCCAGCAAAACTATCACCTCTACTTTACCGGCCTCCTGTTGCACCCACGACACGTCGTACTCTTATAAGAAAGTCATGCTGAAGATTACAGACCAAAAGAGATGCATAAAATATCCAAGTATGGAGATTTGCAGCACTCTTGGTACACTAGCCAAGACGACTTGCTTAGAGAGAGAAGCCAACACAACATACAACAAAAGAAAGTCACTGGCAACCAACCAACCAGGATGGTGTTTACACACAGCCCGTGGGCAGGGCAGCAGTACATCCACGCACACATAAGTACATAGACTTCATGAACAAACATCGACAAAGGACAACAAGTTTCATTACAGGTTATGAGACCAAAGTTCCGGCTTAAAATCCTCATCTGGTTTCACGACGCCTCTAATGTCAAACACCCTTTGAACACCGCCTCATCTTCAGAGACACATACACACCATAATGTAAGGGATCACACGGGATCACGATCTTCCCCTTCACTTGACATTACTTAGGACCACAGGCCGCGATCTGATCCTCCAGCTGCGCAAAAGATGAATAATAGGCCAATGATTATATTTACCTTCCCAAAATAATTGTGACAAGTCTATTGCACATAATGGTGCTCAAGTCCTATCATTTCACTAATCAGCCATGTTACAAATTGGTCGGTTTCTTATTTGGTATTTGCCAAAGCTTTTAAGGAAACAAAGAAGTTCTACTACTTTTAAGAGCTACCACATATATCTACCAAATGTGGTTACAAAATTACGACATAAACATTCAACGGCTAGATGAAACTTTCAGAGACCTCAAACAAAGTACTCCAAAACCAAACATCGACATAATAAGATTAAGTATTTAAGGTTGTTGTTTTTCTCAATCTTAAACTATATATGACCAATCTATGGATTATGAAACTAGTGAGAAGTTGGTATCAAAATACAACATTAGGCACATAAGGTCCTACCTGCATCATGATCTCCACGTCATTGCGCACAACACAGTACAAATTCCTAACAAGATCCAATGACACAAGGCACCTGAAATAATGGAAACAGATCACACAGTCAAATTCTAAAGAGGTTAACAGAACTGACTTGAAATGGTTCTGAAATTCTAACCTCAATTTAAGAAAGACACTGGCCATATTGAAATTTAGTTGTGTTATAAACAGAAGGCAAGGGCCAACAAATTACAAGAGAATCATAAAAAAATAGCATATTCTGATAATGAACCGAGTAATATCAATATGATTGCAGATGAAGTGAGAAAGCAAAGCAGGTTACTTATATATGATGTTAGATCGGTATGAGCTGAATACAGTGACATAAAAGACAATAACAGCGGTTAGGTTTACATTGAGAAATTGAAAATATTCTTAAGAAATAATTATTGTGGAACATATGTAAAATATATCGAGTTCTGACCCTTGTTTGCATTTTATTGCATAGAAATCGCCAAATGCATGCAAGGAAGTTTCACTTGCTGTGCACCAACATGAAACATGCAAAACACACGCTGATCAGAAAATTATAAACTTATTAAACAGTGAGGCATGTTGATACACATAAGCATATTTGGGACATCATTATTAATAATATTCTCAAGGAACCATTTCCGATCATGATTGTCAACTCAATATATAAACTGTTTGATGAACCAGAAAACACCATTGTCGTTATATGTAGAGTAGCAGATTAGCATGTATACAAAACCACAAGTTTTTCTTGCGACCATGACATTGTCATGAATACCGACATTCTGTTACATGAAACACAACTAAATTCAGGTCTTCTAACTTTGGATATACGACATTTAAATGACGCCCATGACGCACACCACTATCGAACAAGATTTATGCCGACGGCCTGCCGCTTGGTGATAGCTGATTAGTTGCCGGAGGCCTATGCCGACGCCCGTCGGCATAGGGCCGTCGGCAACATATCGTGTAGCCTTTATGACCGTCGGCATAGAATGGCCGCGGCATAGACCCTATCCCGACGGGTCAGACATCTGCCGATCAAGATCGCCGTCGGGTAACGCCATCCCTAACGGCGGCTGTTGCCAATCGCCGAAAGCAACGGCGGCTCGCCACGTGGCGTGTCATATTACGGCTCGCCGTCTTGGCTAGATTATGCGACGGCGAGGCCGCTTTACGTACATGCCACGGGCGGCGAAGCCGCGTTCGCCGTTGTTTATGCCGACGGCCCCGCCGTCGTTTAGCCGGAACTATGCCGACGGCCAGTTGGCCGAGATACCGCCACGGTCGGCAATCGGGCACTCTGGGTAGATTAAGCCGACGGCCGTGCCGCGGCATAGCCTCGCCACGTGTCGGCAATCGGGCACTCTCGGGTGAACTAAGCGACGCCGCCGCTTCAGATAGACGCCCACGTACGCCATCGAGCTCACGCTAGTTTGCGCCGACGGCCAGGCGTCAGATAGTTTCGCCCGCTTTTTCTTTTTTTTCGTTTTTCAGCTCAATTCATTTGAATATACAGATATATAATAAAGATATATAAGAAGAAAGCATCACATAACAAGAAGGAGCAGCATCACACAACAAATTCATCATCACACATCATAAGAAACATCGCAGCATAAACATATAAGTATCATCACCACCAAGGATATAAGAATCTCACAAACAACAATAAGATAAGAAACATCACAAGCATATAAGTATCACAACATCGAGAACCGCCACAATGTGACCCAAAGGCTTAAGCGCCAGACGCCGAGCACATGGAGGTCGCCACCGCCAAGAACATGGTCTTCCGCATTAGGGCACCGGAGGAAGATTGAGCGGAATTACAAACACAAGCCAGCAGCTGTATGGATTGGACGACATACCATATGGATTCAACCCATCACCGATATGGCTATTCGACATTCCCAGCCCTCGCTGCTTCCTCGGGTATTCTTCATCGAATGACTTCCATGCCTCCCGATGGATGTACGATTTTTTTGGATTGTACCTTATACCTTCCTTGTGCCACTTCATCATTTTGGCGCACTTCGTGATGAAAAGGCCGCAGTCTTTTTATAAAATCAAGATACCAAGAACCTTAACGGGATGGTAGTTTTTCTTACCATCCTCACCGACCACCTCAATGTACCGAGACGAACCACACTTCCTACAGTACTGTCATCCACATACTGCGCCTAAACAAAAGGCAATTCTTCTGCAAACATCTATTTTCTCATAATCCATAGAGTGCCTTCATGATTTTCTTTGTATCGTATATGCTTTCGGCAGTTCATGACCTCGTGGAGGCATAGCCCATACTCCCGTGAATGCTTCAGCATTTCGCCATGCCTGCATTTCACCTTGACTGCAATCAGTTGCTAGATGGCATCCAGCTGAGATATTTTCACCCGCATAAAGAGGTTTCTTCGACGAGGCCAAGACCTCCAAGAAGGTTTTGCGTTGCCTCCGCCTCCTCGGTTCATTCTCCAAGGTGTCGACGGCTGCTTTCGCAACAATGACATCATCTAGCATGTCCCCACCTCCGTCCTCATATCCATCGATGCGCGTCGCATCACCTCTCTACCACGGTCCTGATCGGCTATGTTTATCGACGGCATGTCAAAGTTTGGCATATATCCGGCGCTGAAGGTGCTCACCATGTCCGTCTGATTTCTACGGTGACGCCCGCACATCTCGCAGGGGCATGGTGGGATAATTCTCATTGGACGACGGAATATCCTTCAAATACATCGTTTTCGCGATCCACTGATGTTACTCGATTCCGACGGATAAAACCACTGCATCCATCGATTATCTGCCATCCTCTGCAACCCACACAACATAATTAAGGATTCACTCAAATTAATCACATCAAATTTTCAGTTTCTACCGCTTAATCCACCTACATCTCTAATAGGTAAAGATGGGTCCTATCTCACTGAGGATGTGTAGATTGAGTATATCCCATTTCTTTCGTTCGGAGACAATTTGGCAGCATCTTCGATGTTCTCCAGATACGCCTCGGCAAATAGCCGAGAGAATGCCCGGAGAACAATGGGAAACAAATCCTGTCTCGAACGGGTAGAACATGAGAACATACCCAATTCACATCCCCGGCTGTCCATGGAAATGGACAATCCGAAGAGTTGCGGTGATAAATATGCAATTGAATGCATATTTATCGATGCAACCTTTCGGACGGAGACGCTTAGGTTACGCTAGTTGACTTGAGAATGAAATCTAGTGATATGAAAATTGGAGGAGATGGACTTGTAGCTCACCGGTCAGAGGAAGTAGTCGAACAGCGAGGATGCTCAAGGACCAGACGTCGGATAACGGTCACTCCAATGAAAATGAAACCACAAAGCCTACAAATTCCATCGCGACAAAAAATTAGAACATCACAACTCATAGAGCATATTTAAAACATTTAAACATGCATTCATTTATTTTTGCATCATGTAGGCAAAAAACTAACAACATTAACAATATATTCATCATCGCCATCACATATTCATCATCATCATTATCACCTATTCATCTAACCAAATTTTTTACTACCTATATTCATCATCGTCATCACATATTCACATCACATCACATATTCATCATTGCCATCACATATTCATCATTGTCATCACATATTCATCATCGCCATCACATATTCATCATCGGACCAATTTTTTTTCAAGGTATGCAACATATAGCATCGTCATCACATATTCACATCACTATCTATCTAACTATCTACCTATCTAACTATCTATCTAACTATGTATCTAACTATCTAAATACCTATCTAAATACCTACCTAAATACCTATCTAACTATCTATATCTAACTAGCTACAAAATTACTAAAAACATTAAAACTTCAAAAAATCACCTTCGAGAGGGCTTACCGGAGAAGGGAGGCAGGCGGCTGCCGGGCACGGTTGGGGCAGTGTCAAGGAGGTCGGGTGGGAGGCGCGGTTGGGGCGGCCGGTTTGGGAAGGGCGGCGCTGGGTTTGTGGCGGGCGACCAGGCGACGGTTGGGGCGCTGCCGGGCGTGAGGTCAAGGGAGGCGTCGGGCGCGGAGTCGCGGGCGGCATTGGTCAGGCGGCGGCGCGTCAAGGGCGGCGTGGCAAGGCGTCAAGGCGGCCGCCGGGCGCAGAGGTCAAGTGGGAGGCGCTGGTCGGGCGAGTCGGGGCGGGCTAAGACGGGGTTTGCATATGGTAAGTGCTCAAGGGCGCGCTCGCGTGGTTTGCGGCGGGCGGCTCCTGGGCGGGGCGGCATGGCTCAGGCGGCCGGAGGTGGTGGGAGGACGCTTCCTTGGTTGGTCATTCCCGTCAATGCTATCTTGACAACGTTGCCAATTTTCCTCCTCTGGATCTCCATCCGCATCTATGGCGGCTAAGACGCTCAACTTCGTCTCCATCAAATCCACCCTCGCCTAAGACATCACAGGTTGATCGCTCCTCCCATGGTGGCCGCAGCTGCATTGATCTTGTTGTCCTGGAAATACCTGAACATGGTCTTTGTCCTAGTAAAGGATGCCCAGCTTGCACTAGTCGAGTCTTGGAAGCAAGATCATCTTTCACAATTTCAGTGCTCGGATAATCTCGATGTCTGCCAACACATGATCATGAATATGCTCAGATCCAAAATCATTACATTACTTAACAAACACATGGAATGGATACTCTTGGAGACATGTATTGCTTTGGGTATTTTGTAGCTTAATTTAAGCTGGAAACAAATAAGTTCCAGTACTTTTTAGAGCTATCCCATACATCTATAAAATGTGATGAAAAAATTACGACACAAATATTCAGCGGATAAATGAGACTTTTCGCCTCAAGCTAAGCGCTCCAAAACAGAACATCAAAAGAATAAGATTAATGATTTAAGGTTGTTATTTTCCCCCAATCTTAAACAATATGTCGCCAATCTAGTGGTGTAAAACTTAGCAATCTTGACATCATCTTCTGCTAGAGTACTATTTCTCTTGATAGTTCCTTATGGATTTGTCGGAGGAGAAGAAGGACCGCTTCTCTTCATCTATACCAAGAGCAACCACAGACCCAACACTCAAGCACAGGTACCCCCGATTCATCCTCACCAAATCTTAATTCATCTGTATTGATACCCTGGGACAGGAAGCAAGAGGTGCATACATATATCATTCAGAATTAGGATGATCATACATCTGTTCATACGATCCATGCAACGACGGTGGTGACGAGGGAGGAGGAGGAGGACAATCGGCGCAAGTAAGAGTGGCACAGAGGAGAGTGACGAACGGGCGCGGATAATGTTTAACTTAGAAGTAGTGGGTCATGGACCAACGCTGCTGCTAACCACATTAGCTGTAGCATGGGTCATGGCCAAGCGCCACCGCTAAGTGGGGACGGGACTCGGCCCAGCTGGCCATAGCAGCAGCACGGGCCAGGACAACGAGCTACTGCTAAGGAGTTTAGCAGAGAGTGGGCCCCCGACCCACGCCTCCTGCTATGGCAAACCTGTGGGCACGACGACTCCTCCTCTCGGGACCACTTAGCAGTAGCGTGGGTCACGGACCAACGCTCATGCTAACTTGCTACCTGTAGCGGCGATATGTGACACGCGCTACTACTAATTTGCAGTGGCACCGCCCCACATACCAACGCTACTGCTAAAGTTTTATATATAAGTTTTTCCCTAGTAGTGGTAGCAAGTGTTGCTGATGAACGAGTTGTGGAATTACAAATCAGTTTGGTGGAAATGTAGATTGTTTGTTCCTCTTTCAGTCCCCAAATAATCATGGAGATTGAGTAGAGGGATTGGGAGGAATCAAGATTTCATATAGGTATGGTGGAGCACCTCAAAGTTAATGGAATGGGGGTACTTATACCCCCTCCTCCCTAGGCAGATCAGACCATTGCCTCACAACGGACTCCGGGGCCCAGGGCATAATAGCCCGGGGACTCGGACTCACCTGAAGCTGACCCCCACATCCCGCAATAGGACCTGGGGGAAGAGACTCAAGGATCGGGGCTAACCAGATGGTTGCATGCCCACTCCGGGGACCCGGAGGTCCAAGACCCCAAGGACCTGATGCAGGCGTAAGGTTAGCAACACAAAGGCAGGGGACTTTGGGACCCAAGCATCCCGGGTATGGGGAACTAGAGTGTCCAATAGCAAAACATATGACTCTAGGGGCAGTCCCATGACTCGGGACTGGGGATCCTTCATTTGGTAAAAACTTCCTAGGGTTTTACCTCAATGTCGACTTGACATAGTGGCGAGGTTAAGTGTATATATTTTGCATGATCCCCAACTTTCTCAAACACCTCAACCCTCTTCAGATAATGGACGCCTTCTCCTTTTTGAAATGAGGGACCAACCATCTCCAAAGATAGTCACCGAGAGACAAATGTCCCGAGATAAGCTTGATAAATGATATTAATCCTCCTAACCTATTAGCATCAACACCAAAATAATATTACGGATATAATGCACTTTCCGTAGCAACATTTTGCAAGAATGTAAAAGAGCCACAAACATACAACAAAACAAGTCACCAACAAACCAACCAAGTATAGATTTTATGCATAGCATGGGCATCAACGACATACATGTATATATAACTGACATGCATAAGACAACAAGTTCTGTCACATGAGGTTTGGGAGCACGGAGTTCCAGAGCAAGAATCATCATGTGATTCCAGATGCCCCCACTGAAGCTCAACACATGTTAAACATTGCCTATATATTGAAAGATACATATACCCCATTGTGTCGTGGATAACATGGGGCTATGTTTTTTTGATTCCGATCACTAGTACTTAGGGCCCAAGGCATCGACCTGTTCCTCCATCTACATAAGAAGAAGAAGAATACATCAATGATAAATACATGTTTGTAATGCACAATAATGCTCAATTCACATGGTTTCACCAAATCAGCTATGTTGAAAGATGATCAATATCATATTACTATACTTGGCAATGGTGGGAAACAAAGAAACTCCATTGGTTAGAGCTATCCCATACGCTCACGGCAGTGTGATGACAACATTAAGAACAGAAACATTTGACAACCAAATTGGATTTTCATTAAGTGTCTAATGTGGTCCAGAAACCAAACGGTTCCTTCCAGATAAATTTTAATACAACAAGAATACGATCAATGTAATTTTTAAATTATCAATAAACTACATCCAGTATATTTATTATGATACAAGTGAGAAGTTTAGTGTAAAAAGCAAACATAGGGACACAAGGGACTACCTGCAGTATGGTGAGGAACATGCTGCACATCACAGAACTCATTCATAATAGGGGCCAATGCAATGACGCATCTAGGATAATGCAAATATACAACACTATTAAATTCTAAGCAAACTGAATTAAAATTGTTCAAAAATTGTAAACCTCTATTTGAAGAATAAAATCTAGCCATCTCAGACTTAGTCATGCTATAAACGAAAGCCTGGAGCTCACGAGATACAAGAGAGTAATGAAAAGAGGTATATTTAGGAAATGAACCGAGATCTACCACCACGTTGTTGCAGATGAAATGAAGACTAGATAGCAGGTTAGTTCCGAGAATATTAGATTGGTATGAGCTAAATATAGTGCCATAAAATAGGACGGGTTTACATATAGAATGTGAACAATAAAGAGTGTGGATAATAATTATTGTGCAACATGTATAATAAGATACTGTCTACTAACCCTTCTTTGGTTTTTGAATGATTGAACCGACGGAAGTGCATGCATGAGATGCTCAGTTTGTTAGCACCAACACTGATATATGCAAAAAAGAGCAAGATCGGGAAATTAGAAATTGACCATACTAATTAAATGATATTGTGCATGTCGATACACATAAGCATACTTGCATTGCTATAATAATATTCTCAAGGAGGCATTCAACTCATGGTTGTCAACCCAATAGATTGTTTGGTAAACCAAAAATAAATGGCATCATGCTCCATGTGATAGCTTAATAAATAGTACCAAAGATATTTGAAAAGAACAAGTTTCACTTGCCGAGGCATAACATTGGCACGAATATTGTTAATTCCCATGCATGAAACACAAGCAAATTAGACTCTTCTAATTATGCCTATACGACAACACGAATGATACAAGCCGCATGCCCATGACATACACACCCTGTGCTAACGTATCCAAATAGAAACAACATTGAATGCAGTGGAGAAACCAGGAATTAACATTGGCTTCACGAGAATAACATATCATTAATACAAGAAATGTTTCTAGAAAGACAAAGTTTTCCGTGATGAGCTACAGCACTCCTATTGGCAGGAATACTGAAAGTTCAGTTAAGAACACAACTAAACTGAGCTTTTCTACTTATGCGCATATGACAGCCCCAAACAACGCCAAGACGACTATCCAATCAGAAATATGGATAAACCTAAATAACTACCAATGGCATTAGCATTACACATAGCAGCACATCATCAATACCATGAACGCTAGCAAGATGACAAAGTGTTCTCGCGAGCCATAACATTGTTCTTGGTATGAATACCAGCACTTCCGCTACATGAAACACAACTATGGATACACGGCAAACAAAACGAATGGCATACACTTCAATAAAACATCTGAATCGCATTTACATCAACGCAACGGATAAACAAAGATACAATGGTTCGTCATCATAGTTATCACCTGAGCTACACCCTTGAGCTGCTGCACGAGGGCGTCCACCTTGTTGAAGTCCACCACTAGCTGGTTCCTGTGAATCACAGAGCAGAGAACAGATAAGACCAGTCAGTACCCGAGACCAGAGAGAGAGAGACTGTAGAGAATAGTTATTGTGCAACATAGTACATAATGGGTACTGACCCTTCTTCGGTTTTTGCCTCAGGATGGAAGTACTCCATGCATGAGAGGTTGACTCTCTTAGCACCAACACTGGTATATGCCATAGTGGAAGATCGGAAAATTAGAAATTTATTAAATGCTACTGGGCATGTTGATACACATAAGCATATTTGCAATGCCATAATACTATTCTCAAGGGGCCAATTCCCTTCACAGCTGTCAACACAACAAATTGTTGACAAATCAAGAAAACAACGACTTATGTGTGATAGCAGATAAGTAGTACCATAGATATTTCAAAACCGACAAAGTTCCACTTGTTGAGACATAAGATTGGCATGAATATCTATATTTCTCTTACACAAAACACAACTAAATTTGGCTCTTGTAATTATAAATGTACAGCGGCGAATGACACGAGCCACATGCCCCATAACGCATACACCCTGCACCAATGTATCCGAGTAATCGAATAGAAAGAACATTGCCGTTACATATAGCATATATCGTTAATACAAGAAATGTTTGCAGAATGACAAATGTTTTCCTTGACGAGCTATAGCATTGCCATTGGCAGGAATACCGACAATTCCGTTATCGGAAACACAACTATCCCCAGCTCTTGTAGTTATGTGTATACGACAGCCGCAAATGACACCGCACCGACACATCTAAACAGAAACAAGGACAAAACAGAAAACACTATCATTAACGGAATAGCATACCATTAATAGCGGAATGCTCACGAGACGACAAAATAATTCCTGTCCAAGCCATAACATTGCCCTTGGAATGAATACAGTACTTCTGTTATGCCAAACAGAACTAAACTGGGCACTACTTCAACTTACGACTACACCACAACGCAAACACCACACACAGCATACCCATCTATGTTGCAGGGATACTGCACATGTGTGCCAAAACAATGCAGGATACGCGTCCAGAACGGGGATACACACCAATACGCTGAGGATACACGTATCCTGATGTGTCCCTTTTTTAAATTAATAAAATTAAAAATAAAGAGAAAACGGCTTGGATACTGAAGGGGATATAACAGGATAGTATGGGTTGTTACCACGATCAAGTACTTGATCTGAAGCACATCAGAGGCTGACGTCGGCTGCCTGATATCAGTGTCTGGTCGCTAATCGTCAAAACAAACCCTACATACGAAAGTGCTATCGCCGTCATCCGTCGATTATGCAATCTGCCGATCTCTCTCGCACCGCCGCAACAATGACATGATGCAGCATCTCGCCGAAGTCTCCCTGTCTCCATCCATCTACATGCATCTCCTGTCTCCATCTCGCTAAGCCAAGTAGCAGTGTAAAGGAACGTGCATGTTTCAGTTGGTGGTGTACACCACTGTTTCATCTAGTGGTGTACAACTTAGCAATCTTGACATCATCTTCTGCTAGACTACTATATCTCTTGCTTGGGTGGATTGCTTGTGTCTGATCAAACTATCCGTCAAGGGTCAACATGTACTGGATTAAAGTTTTTGCTCAACTGTCCGATGTTTGCTGGGTTTGGATGTGGGACTGCCAATGATACAGAGGAGAATCACTATTCTAATCCTAAGTTTCCCCTGTGGGTTCATGTTACACAATATGGAGTGGATGAAAGATTTAATTGCCACTTTAGTGATGGGGATTTCCCTGTAAGTTATTCAAGAGTGAGAGCACATCTTTGAAGACTGCAGGTGCTGGTGTGAAGATATGCACCAAGATTGCTTATCCTGTTCTTGAGAAACTTCAAGGAAGATCGTGAAGCTAGTGCAGCTGTAGCCAATAGTGCACCAAAAAATAAATTAATCTCCCTACCTCCTTATGAAGGTCCGAGTTTGCCATCATCAGTGAAGAAAAGAAAGGGAAAGCAGGCCAGTATCTCGGATAGTTTTACTGCTGAAGGGAGACACATTGTTGGTCTCCAAATTGCAAGGATGTTCTATATATACAGGAGCTTTGCATCTTATTAATCTTATACTGTGTTCTATTGTACTAGTGGTGTTCACCTTGCAAGCATGCTGATTGTGTTGTGCACTTCTATTTTATACCACTTCCCTTCAATTTGGCAAGAAACCCTGCCTCTTACAGTTATGTTTCAAACAAAAATTGGGAGGCGATGTGCCTCCACTATATGATGCATTTTTTTCAGATCAATCATATGATGCATTGAGGACCACATTTCTGCAGAAGAAGTTCCATGTTGAGAGGAAGCTTGAGCCGATCAAGATGGCATGGCTCTTCAAGGGAGTGAATATGCAAGTGATGGATGGTATGATCCCCAACGGCACCCTGTTTTGAACATCATAGCTATGACATAGGGTGTCCCCATGTTCCTAAAAGCAATCAATACTGAAAGAGAGGTAAAGCTTATTAGACAGCAATTTTTACCTCATCTTTTGCTTGTTTGTGTTGTACAATACTCGCTGTTTGTTGCTGACAATTTCTAGTTCTTTATTTTGATAGGTAAAAACCAAGGAATACATATTTGATAGGTTGAAGGAAGTAATTGACTAGGTCATATCAAAGAATGTGGTCCAGGTTATTGCCGACAATACATCGAATTGCAAATATATTGGCTTGAGGATTGAAACGCATTACAAAAATATTTTCTGGACTCCATGTGTTGTGCAAACCCTCAAGCTTGTAATGAAGGACGATGTGATCCGATGAACTTTGTTGGTGAAAATACTGAATTTAAATGTATAAAAGAAGCTGGAGATGATGCCTTCTATATTAAAATTGTATCTTGAATCACAACATGAGGTTGTCCATGTTCAATGTGTTCAGGAAGCAAGAATTTCTTGCATTGCAGAGACAAGATTTGCAAGTCTCATCATATTGAAGAGATTCATGTTAATCAAGTCATGTCTTGAGAAAATGGTTCGCTCTAATGAGTGGAATAATTATAAAGAGGGTGATTTAGAGAATGGATCATCCGTGAAAAAAAATGATTCTTAATGAGGAGTGGTGCGATAATATAAGCTAATTCTTGCCTTCACTAAATCATTTCTTCATCTTATCTATGAGATATGGCCATATGGGACACCATGATAGAGAAGGTGAAAGTTGCTATCTGTCCAGGTGAAAGAAAGGAGCACTGGGAAGCATGTTTGTACTTGTTGTATTCTAGTTCTTCCTTTTCAATTTTTTATTCCTGTTTACTACTTTTATTTTTAGCTCAAAGACTTTGTATTGTTTAACTGAAAATTAATAGAAATACGTCCTTCTGTTTCATTCAAAAAATGAAAAAAAATTCACCATTTCATGATGTTGTTCATAAAATTTTGACAGTTCGCTGGACCAAGAGTTACACTTCCTTCATTGTATGGAACACTCTGTGAACCCAAAGTATTAATCATAGTTCAAGCTGGATTGAGGAAGTTCCTGGTCGTGTCAGCTTTTTTTTATTTTTGAAAAGGAGGATTTAGCATTGAAGCTACTTGGGCAGGCAGTATCGCTGCCTTGTTTTGAGATGAATTGGAGCGCATATTCTTTTATTCATAGCACTATAAGAAATAGTTTGGTTCCTGACCGAGCTGTGGATTTAGTTTTTATGCAGATAACTTGCGTCGTCAAGGAAGTCCAAAGATTATGTGAGTGGGACAAGCAGAATGGTTTATGTTGGTGGAGATCTGGCACTTGAAAGTGTGCATAGATGAAGGTGCCGATCTGGCACTTGATCATGAGCCCCAGTTTTTGCAAGAGATAATAGGAGATGAAGCATCTGAAGTTTGAAGCCTTGGCCTTCAAATTGTTATTTTATAATATCTATATTGGAACTTATTATTAATTTAATTTGTAATGCACTACTGAACTATTTTATTCATAATCTACGATATACTCGCTTTATCCCTGTAAGTCCTTTTTAGAAAATGCCGCTTCCGTGTCCGTATCCCATAGAAATTAACTCATGACAAACTCATCCGAATGTCGACATTGATGCAGCGGAGAAACAAACTTAGAGTTAAAAAGGGCGGGACAAAATGGAAAGGGGCTTGTCGTCATCATCACCTGCTGCTGCTGCACCCTCGAGCTGATCCGCGATCCCTCCACCTTGTCGTAGTCCAGCTGGGGCTCGCTCCTGCGAACATGAGAGCAGAGAAACAGACAATATAAGTTTATACCGAAGAGACGGAATGACAGAGACCAGATCAGGAGAGGGTGCCGACAGCAAGACGGCGATTTCGGTGAGGATCTTGTCAGCGCCTTGGAGGAAGCGCCCATGACCTCAACGACCATGCCCTTGCGTATCTTCTTGTACCTCCACATCACGCACAGCTGCAAGAAATACTGATCCACCGCACTTAGATCCACCACGGCAGAGCAAACGCCAGTTAGCCAGCCGCCAAAACCGATCGAAAACGGTGATGCTCAGCGGATTCCAGCCCACAAACACACCGGGTGTAGATGGAAGGGGGGGCTCACCTCGCGAACTTGGAGGCGATAAGGCTGTTGATCTCGGCCCTGATCTGGGCGGCCGACATGGCTAGGAGGTCTGGGAGGAGGCAGGCGGACCGGGGTCGGAAGGCTCGGCGCGCTGGGGAATTCGCTGCTGTGGCGTCGGCGGAATGGACGAGGAGTGGAGGGTGATGGAGCCCTTGTATTGCTCAGGCTCTGCGGAGGCGCTTGCCATTGATGAGCTTGAAACGGAAACTGCCGCTGAAAGCCTTGACAGCTCGTCCGGTTCTCAGCCTGTGTGGTCCCAACGTGTGCACGCAAGCGGAGCGCTTATCTCCGATTTATGGTCTGTCTATGGGCCGAGCAGCCCATGCGCTTGTTAAATATTCCTCCGTCTCGAATATTTGTCATCAAATGAATAAAAAGAATGTATCTAGATGTATATTAGTTCTAGATACATCCCTTTTATCCATTTTAATGGCAAATATTTTCGGACGGAGGGAGTATTCACTTAAACTTTGTCAAATGCCCGCTGCAGGCGGTGGACTTAGCGTAAGTTACAGGAGTCGTCGGCCATCTTAATCCGTGGTAACGACTGTTGGGACTAACCCCGACCAGCTGGCCTCCTCGCTCTCGCTCGCTCGGTCGTGGACAGAGGTAGAAGATGGACACCGGATATTTTCAGGCGACGAACGGCATTGCTGCATGTACAGCCTTTTCTATTCCCAGCTCAAACTGCTCGGTAACACACCACGTCTCACAAACTGATTACAGCCGCGTAAGTAGCAGATGCACACTCTGCCGGAGGCCACTAAAAGCATCTTCAGCCATAATGTACAAATTTGACCCTCAAATACCATGGACGCTCCCGGTGACACAATGCCGCCTCTTCCTCGCCTCCGTGACGCACACCACTTTTCTTGTCTGTTACCAATTGTTGGACCCGAGGATTGATGAACGATCACAAGAATACGAGGAGAAAATTGTACCATGCGAACAAACGCCATGGCGATGGTCTACTCCTGGCGATGAACGCCGACATTTCCCTCTTGTTCCGGCGACATGAACCATCTTCTCCGCTGACACACGCCATTGATCGCTTCACGCCGGGTCACGGAGCTAGACCTGGTTTTGGTAATACCCATTGACCAAGAGAAGAAAAAAAATGATGTTGGCTTACACCTATATATTTTGCACATACTCAGTGGTTAGTTGCTAAGATGTGTTGGAAATCACACTTTGTACTTTCTTCATGGTTTTCTTATTGTGATGCTTGCAATGTAATTGTAATGAAGGGGTTATCATTTTTGAAAGTTCTGCAGGGATCTTCAAAAGTGCCTTATTTCCCTTCCAATGCGAAGTGGTATTTGGAAGCTGATGTCTGTACAGCCGTCTCTACTGTCATAGTCTTTCCTTCAGCTGAGTATTTATTTTCTTAAAAAATACTTTACTGTACTTATGTAGAATAAAAAATTCCAGCAGTGGAGAGCTGACTATTTGGAACAGTCCGGTATATACTTCATTATACAAGAGTTTAAGAAAATTCAGTTTGTAGTTCTTCTGTGTTTTTCACTTCTGATTGATATAAGTTTCACTACTGGAATCTGGTTTTGTGCCAACCCACGGATTGCCGGCTTTCGCCATGCCTGCATGTCGCCCAGCAAAACTATCACCTCTACTTTACCGCTCCTCCTGTTGCCGCCACGACACGTCAGACTTTTATAAGAAAGTCATGCTGAAGATTACAGACCTAAAAGAGATGCATAAAATATCCAAGTATGGAGATTTGCAGCACTCTTGGTACACTAGCCAACAAGACGACTTGCTTAGAGAGAGAAGCCAACACAACATACAACAAAAGAAAGTCACTGGCAACCAACCAACCAGGATGGTGTTTACACACAGCCCGTGGGCAGGGCAGCAGTACATCCACGACACATAAGTACATAGACTTCATGAACAAACATCGACAAAGGACAACAAGTTTCGCTTACAGGGTTATGAGACCAAAGTTCCGCCGCTAAAATCCTCATCTGGTTTCACGACGCCTCTAATGTCAAACACCCTTTGAACACCGCCTCATCTTCAGAGACACATACACACCATAATGTAAGGGATCACACGGGATCACGATCTTTCCCTTCACTTGACATTACTTAGGACCACAGGCCGCGATCTGATCCTCCAGCTGCGTCAAAAGATGAATAATAGGCCAATGATTAACATATTTACCTTCCCAAAAATAATTGTGACAAGTCTATTGCACATAATGGTGCTCAAGTCCTATCATTTCACTAATCAGCCATGTTACAAATTGGTCGGTTTCTTATTTGGTATTTGCCAAAGCTTTTAAGCGGGGAAACAAAGAAGTTCTACTACTTTTTAAGAGCTACCACATATATCTACCAAATGTGGTTACAAAATTACGACATAAACATTCAACGGCTAGATGAAACTTTCAGAGACCTCAAACAAAGTACTCCAAAACCAAACATCGACATAATAAGATTAAGTATTTAAGGTTGTTGTTTTTTCTCAATCTTAAACTATATATGACCAATCTATGGATTATGAAACTAGTGAGAAGTTGGTATCAAAATACAACATTAGGCACATAAGGTCCTACCTGCATCATGATCTCCACGTCATTGCGCACAACACAGTACAAATTCCTAACAAGATCCAATGACACAAGGCACCTGAAATAATGGAAACAGATCACACAGTCAAATTCTAAAGAGGTTAACAGAACTGACTTGAAATGGTTCTGAAATTCTAACCCTCAATTTAAGAAAGACACTGGCCATATTGAAATTTAGTTGTGTTATAAACAGAAGGCAAGGGCCAACAAATTACAAGAGAATCATAAAAAAATAGCATATTCTGATAATGAACCGAGTAATATCAATATGATTGCAGATGAAGTGAGAAAGCAAAGCAGGTTACTTATATATGATGTTAGATCGGTATGAGCTGAATACAGTGACATAAAAGACAATAACAGCGGTTAGGTTTACATTGAGAAATTGAAAAATATTCTTAAGAAATAATTATTGTGGAACATATGTAAAATATATCGAGTTCTGACCCTTGTTTGCATTTTATTGCATAGAAATCGCCGAAATGCATGCAGGCGAGTTTCACTTGCTGTGCACCAACACTGAAACATGCAAAACACACGCTGATCAGAAAATTATAAACTTATTAAACAGTGAGGCATGTTGATACACATAAGCATATTTGGGACATCATTATTAATAATATTCTCAAGGAACCATTTCCGATCATGATTGTCAACTCAATATATAAACTGTTTGATGAACCAGAAAAACACCATTGTCGTTATATGTAGAGTAGCAGTACTGCCAGCATGTATACAAAACCACAAGTTTTTCTTGCCTGACCATGACATTGTCATGAATACCGACAATTCTGTTACATGAAACACAACTAAATTCAGGTCTTCTAACTTTGGATATACGACATTTAAATGACGCCCATGACGTACACCACTACTGGAATCGCACCCTATGCCGACGGCCCGGGCCGTCGGCATAGCCCTGACTAGCCGTCGGGACAGGCCTATGCCGACGGCCCCTGCCGGCATAGGGCCGCCGGCAACATATCCGCCGGCGTAGCCCTTATGACCGTCGGCATAGAATGGCCGCGGCATAGACCCTATCCCGACGGTGGTCAGACATCTATGCCGACGCATCGGCGCCGGCAACGCCATCCCTAACGGCGGTTGCCGTCAATCGCCGAGCAACGGCGGCTCGCCACGTGGCGTGTCTATGCCGACGGCCCGCCGCCGGCCGTTTAGACTATGCCGACGGCGAGGCCGTCGCGCGATATGCCACGTGGCGAAGCCGCTGCTCTCGCCGCTTGTTTATGCCGACGGCCCCGCCGCCGCTTTAGTTGAACTATGCCGACGGCCGTGCCGCCGGCATAGCCCTCGCCACGGTGTCGGCAATCGGGCACTCTGGGCGAGATTAAGCCGACGGCCAGTTGCGTCGGCATAGCCCTCGCCACGTGTCGGCAATCGGGCACTCTGGGGCAGAACTAAGCGACGGCCAGGCCGTCGGCATAGACGCCCACGTGTCGCCCATCGAGCTCACGCTAGGGCCTATGCCGACGGCTAGGCCGTCGGCATAGTTTCGTCCAGCTTCTTCTTTCTTTTTTCTGTTTTTCAGCTCAATTCATTTGAATATACACAGCATATATAAGAAGCAAGATATATAAGAAGCAAGATCACATAACAAAGAAGGAGCAGATCACACAACAAATTCATCATCACACATCATAAGAAACATCGCAAAGCATAAACATATAAGTATCATCACCACCAAGGATATAAGAATCTCACAAACAACAATAAGATAAGAAACATCACAAGCATATAAGTATCACAACATCGAGAACCGCCACAATGTGACCCAAAGGCTTAAGCGCCAGACGCCGAGCACATGGAGGTCGCCACCGCCAAGAACATGGTCTTCCGTTGCATTAGGGCACCGGAGGAAGATTGAGCGAATTACAAACACAGGCCAGCAGTGTATGGATTGGACGACATACCATATGGATTCAACCCATCACCGATATGGCTATTCGACATTCCTACTTTCGCTGCTTCCTCGGGTATTCTTCATCGAATGACTTCCATGCTTCCTCCCGATGGATGTACGATTTTTTTGGATTGTACCTTATACCTTCCTTGTGCCACTTCATCATTTTGGCGCACTCCTTCGTGATGAAAAGGCGCTGCAGTCTTTTTATAAAATCAAGATATCAAGAACCTTAACGGGATGGTTAGCTGCTTTTTCTTACCATCCTCACCGACCACCTCAATGTACCGAGACGAACCACACTTCCTACAAGATTTGTCACCCACATACTGCGCCTAAACAAAAGGCAATTCTTCTGCAAACATCTATTTTCTCATAATCCATAGAGAGTGCCTTCATGATTTTCTTTGTATCGTATATGCTTTTCGCAGTTCATGACCTCGTGGAGGCTGTTAGCCCATACTCCCTGTGAATGCTTCAAGCATTTCGGCTACAACCAGATTTCAGCCTTGACTGCAATCGCCAAGTAGATGGCATCCAGCTGAGATATTTTCGCACCCGCATAAAGAGGTTTCTTCGACGAGGCCAAGACCTCCAAGAAGGCCTTTGCGGTTGCCTCCGCTCCTCCGGTTCATTCTCTGAAGGTGTCGATTTGCCGCTTCGCAACAATGACATCATCTAGCATGTCCCCGACCCGCCGTCCTCATATCCATCGATGCGTTGTCGCATCACCTCCTCTCTACCACGGTCCCGATCGGCTATGTTTATCGACGGCATGTCAAAGTTTGGCATATATCCGCGCGTGTGAAGGTGCTCACCATGTCCGTCTGATTTCTACGGTGACGCCCGCACATCTCGCACAGGGGCATGGTGGGATAATTCTCATTGACGACGGAATATCTCCTTCAAATACACATCGGTTTTCGCGATCCACTCGATGTTACTCGATTCCGACGGATAAAACCACTGTACATCCACCGATTATCTGCCATCCTCTGCTTTTTGCAACCCACACAACATAATTAAGGATTCACTCAAATTAATCACATCAAATTTTCAGTTTCTACCGCTTTAATCCACCTACATCTCTAATAGGTAAAGATGGGTCCTATCTCACCGAGGATGTGTAGATTGAGTATGTTCTCCATTCTACCCGCCCGAGACAAAATTTGGCAGCATTCTCCCGATGTTCTCCAGATACACGCCTCGGCAAATAGCCGAGAGAATGCCCGGAGAACAATGGGGAGGCGCCACCAAATCCTGTCTCGAACGGGTAGAACATGGAGAACATACCCAATCTACACATCCTCGGCTGTCCATGGAAAACGCTGACAATCCGAAGAGTGCGTGATAAATATGCAATTGAATGCATATTTATCGATGCAACCTTTCGGACGGAGACGCCTAGGTTACGCTGGTTGACTTGAGAATGAAATCTAGTGATATGAAAAATTGGAGGAGATGGACTTGTAGCTCACCCTCGGCTGTAGAGGAAGTAGTCGAACAGCAGAGGGATGCTCAAGGGGACCAGACGTCGGATAACGGTCACTCCAATGAAATGCGAAACCACAAAGCCTACAAATTCCATCGCGACAAAAAATTAGAACATCATTAACTCATAGAGCATATTTAAAACATTTAAACATGCATTCATTTATTTTTGCATCATGTAGGCAAAAAACTAACAACATTAACAATATATTCATCATCGCCATCACATATTCATCATCATCATTATCACCTATTCATCTAACCAAATTTTTTACTACCTATATTCATCATCGCCATCACATATTCACATCGCCATCACATATTCATCATTGCCATCACATATTCATCATTGTCATCACATATTCATCATCGCCATCACATATTCATCATCGTGACCAATTTTTTTTCAAGGTATGCAACATATAGCATCGTCATCACATATTCACATCACTATCTATCTAACTATCTACCTATCTAACTATCTATCTAACTATGTATCTAACTATCTAAATACCTATCTAAATACCTACCTAAATACCTATCTAACTATCTATATCTAACTAGCTACAAAATTACTAAAAACATTAAAACTTCAAAAAATCACCTTCGAGAGGGCCGGCCGAGTTGGGGCGGGAGGCGCGGTGGGCGGGCGGCCTGCACGGTTGGGGCGGGCGGCGTGAGGTCGGGTGGGAGGCGCGGTCGGGCGGCCGGCTCGGGCGGGCGGTTGGTCGGTGCGGGCGATCGGGCGACGGTTGGGGCGGGCTGCCGGGCGTGAGGTCGGGCGGGAGGCGGGGTCGGGCGGCTGAGTCGGGCGGGCGGCACGGGTCGGTGGCGGCGGCGGCTGGGCGGGCGGGCGGCGGGCGGCGGCGCGGCGGGCGGGCGGGCTGGCCGGGCGTGAGGTCGGGCGGGAGGCGGGGGTCGGGCGGCTGGAGTCGGGCGGGCGGCACGGGTCGGCGGCGGCGGCGGCTCAGGCGCGGCGCGGCTCGGGCGGTTTGTCGGTGGCGGCGGCGCTCGGGCGGGCGGCGGCGTGTTTGTGGCGGGCGGGCGGTGGTGGGCGGCGGAGGTGGTGGGTCGGGCGATGGCGGGTGGTGGGGGCGAACCGCTAGGAGATAAGGTCGGCCCTATGCCGACGGGCCAGGCCGGCCGGCATAGGCTCGGCCTTGCCACGCCACCGATCCGTGGCCGCCCTATGCCGACGGCCTCGGCCGCCGGCATAGGCTCGGCCTTGCCACGCCACCGATCCGTGGATCGGCGCTGCTATGCCGGCGCCTAAGCCGTCGGCATAGATTCTTTGCATTTTTTATTTTTTTTATTTTTTTATTTTTTATTATTTTTATTTTTTTATTACGACATATGTGTGACTCTCAAAGACACCGTAAAAATAGTCCCACCTCGCCCAAAGACAAGCATAGGAGGGCCCACTGTAACACTGGCGGCATTGCTACCCTCCTCCGTGCCCTCGTCCCATCTAACCCTAACACGCATTTCGACCGTCGGATCTAGCTCGAAGTGTTGTGGCGGTTGCAAATGCCCGCACGCGCCTCCGGTGTCCCCCCCCACGGACGGCGCCCGCCGCACCGGAGGGGGAAACGGACGCGCGGGTCTACACGGAGGGATCTTGCTGTGGGTGTGGCCGGATGTTGCTCTAAAGTGTTCGTATGGGCTGACCTAACATGACCGGTGGATAGGCCCACCGGTCAAATCCGTCTGGGAAGTCAAAGGTAGATCCGTGGTCAACCGCCCGTGGTTAGGCAGACGGGGCCCCAGGGGGTAGTAATGCCACCGAGCGCCGCACCGCCCTCATACATGCAGGTGGTGTGGTGGCATGTCCGAAGAGGCGCACGCCTCGGTGTGCCTCACACGGACGGCGCCACGCCGCACCGGAGGGGGGAAACGGACGCGTCGGGTCTACACGGAGGGATCTTGCTGTGGGTGTGGGCGGATGTTGCTCTAAAGTGTTCGTATGGGCTGACCTAACATGACCGGTGGATAGGCCCACCGTCAAATCCCGTCCGTGGAAGTCAAAGGGTAGATCCGTGGTCAACCGCCTGTGGTTAGGCGGACGGGGCCCTGGGGTAGCAATGCCACCGACCGTCGTGATCGGGCCCTCATACATGCGGGGTGGTGTGGTGGCATGTCCGAAGAGGCGGCGCAGCGTCTCGGTGTGGCCCCCACTCACGGACGGCGATGACACACGGTAGTAGACGCTCGCGGAAACGGCGCGGCGTGAATATTATTAAATACTGGAGCGCGATAAAATCATGAGTTTTTACATGACGTGGGCACATGTGCTATAGGACCGATGGTAATTTTTCATAATTTTTCGTGATGGAGAAGTATCTCAACACTTCCCTACGCTGATTGCTCTTCGCGCTTCGACGTGTACGGCGGCCTCGGCTAGCATACCGTCAAATCTTGCGAGGCGGCCTCTCACAAGTCCGGAAGTGTTGTGGCGGTTGCAAATGCCCGCACGCTGCCTCCGGGTGTCCCCTCACGGACGGCGCCGCCGCCCGGACCTGGAGGGAACGGACGCGGCCGGGTCTACACGGAGTGGATGTAGCTGTGGGTTTGGCCCGGATGTTGCTCTAAAGTGTTCGTATGGGCTGACCTAACATGACCGGTGGATAGGCCCACTGGTCAAATCCGTCCGTGGGAAGTCAAAGGTAGATCCGTGGTCAACCGCCTGTGGTTAGGCAGACGGGGCCCCGGGGTAGTAATGCCACCGAGCGCCGCACCGCCCCTCATACATGCAGGTGGTGTGGTGGCATGTCCGAAGAGGCGCACACGCCTCCGGTGTGCCCTCACACGGACGGCGCCACCGCCGCACTGGAGGGGGAAACGGACGCGTCGGGTCTACACGAGGGGATCTTGCTGTGGGTGTGGGCCGGATGTTGCTCTAAAGTGTTCGTATGGGCTGACCTAACATGACCGGTGGATAGGCCCACCGTCAAATCCGTCTGTGGAAGTCAAAGGTAGATCCGTGGTCAACCGCCTCGTGGTTAGGCGCGACGGGGCCCTGGGGTAGCAATGCCACCGGACCGTCGCGATCGGGCCCTCATACATGCGGGGTGGTGTGGTGGCATGTCCGAAGAGGCGCACGCGCTCGGGTGTGGCCCCCACGGACGGCGATGACACACGGTAGTAGACGCTCGCGGAAACGATGCGGCGTGAATATTATTAAATACCGGAGCGCGATAAAATCATGAGTTTTTACATGACGTGGCACATGTGCTATAGGACCGATGGTAATTTTTCATAATTTTTCGTGATGGAGAAGTATCTGAACACTTCCCTCTACGCGATTGCTCTTCGCGCTGCTCACGACCGCGGCGGCCTCGGGGCCAGCATACCGTCAAATCTTGCGTGGGCGGCCTCTCACAAGTCCGGAAGTGTTGTGGCGGTTGCAAATGCCCGCACGCTGCCTCCGGTGTCCCCCTCACGGACGGCGCGCCACCGGCGACCGGAGGGGGAAACGGACGCGGGTCTACACGGAGTGGATGTAGCTGTGGGTTTGGCCCGGATGTTGCTCTAAAGTGTTCGTATGGGCTGACCTAACATGACCGGTGGATAGGCCCACCGGTCAAATCCCGTCGTGGGAAGTCAAAGGGTAGATCCGTGGTCAACCGCCTGTGGTTAGGCAGACGGGGCCCTGGGGTAGCAATGCCACCGAAAGGCCGCACCGCCCTCATACATGCAGGTGGTGTGGTGGCATGTCCGAAGAGGCGCACGCGCTCCGGTGTGCCCTCACACGGACGGCGCCGCCGCCGGCACTGGAGGGGGGAAACGGACGCGTCGGGTCTACACGGAGGGGATCTTACTGTGGTGTGGGCGGATGTTGCTCTAAAGTGTTCGTATGGGCTGACCTAACATGACCGGTGGATAGGCCCACCGTCAAATCCCATCCGTGGAAGTCAAAGGGTAGATCCGTGGTCAACCGCCTGTGGTTAGGCCGGACGAGGGCCCCGGGGTAGTAATGCCACCGGACCGCCCCACCGCCCTCATACATGCAGGTGGTGTGGTGGCATGTCCGAAGAGGCG
>JAHIAM010003480.1:0-21484 GCA_021605205.1 Aegilops longissima | reverse complement strand
CCACCCCCGGGGCCACATGGGCTGGGGTGCGCTTGGCCTATATGGGCCAAGGGCACCAGCCCCAAGAGGCCCATGGCCAAGAGAGAAAAAAGGGAGAGTCCACAAGGGAAGGCACCTCCGAGGTGCCTTGGGGAGGATGGACCTCCCACCCTTGGCCGCACCCTTCCTTGGAGGAAGGGGCAAGGCTGCGCCTCCCTCCCTTGGCCCTATATAAGTGGGGAAAAGGAGGAGCAAACCAATCTAAGGCCCGGCCCTCTCCCTCCCGTGACATCTTCCTCCTCCCGCAGCTGCTAGCGAAGCCCTCTTGAATCCCGCTACTTCCACCACGCCATGCTGTCTGATCTCCATCAACCTCTCCTCTTCCTTGCTGGATCAAGGCGGGAGACGCCTCCGCTCCGACGTGTGTTGAACGCGAGGTGCCGTCTGCTCGCGCTAGGATCATCGGTGATTTGAATCACGACGTAGCACGACTCCATCAACCCTGCTCACTTGAACGCTCGCTTAGCGATCTACAAGGGTATGTAGATGCACTCTTATTCCCTCGTGCTGATTTCTCCATAGATAGATCTTGGTGACGCGAGGAAAATTTTGAATTTCGCTACGCTCTCAACATTTCTTTCATAGATTTTGTTGCCTCTTGCATATCTTCGGATCGAGAAATAGAACACCTCTCTTCTTCGGAGTTGGTTTAGAATAGGCCAGAATGGGCTCGAGCTGGCTCAGCGGTGCCCAATTATTTTCATTTGTCAACATATTATTCAATAGAATTTCAGCTTCATCCGTGTTCTTTCCTAAAAGAGAACCAGCACAACTATCCGTAATCTCCGGACGATCGGTTAGTCCATTATAAAAGATATCAAGTATTTCAGGTTTCTAAGAGGATGATCAGGCAAATCATTATATCTTGAGAAGCCTCCCCAAGCTTGTGGGAGACTCTCTTCAATTTGCACAAAATTATATATTTCAAAGCAGCTTGTTTCTTATGAGCAGTAAATATTTAGCGAGAAGTAATAAATCATATCCTCGGGACTTTGCACACAACCAGGATCAAGAGAATTAAACCATATCTTAGCATCACCCTTTAATGAGAACTGAAATATTTTGAGTAAATAAAGGTAGCGCGATCTCTCATTATTAGTAAACAGGGCAGCTATATCATCTAACTTACGAAGATGTGCCACAATAGTTTCAGATTCGAGCCATAAAAAGGATCGATTCAACCAAAGTAATTATATTTGGATCAACAGAAAATCATAATAATCCTGGTCGGAAACACGATAGGTGAAGTAGCAAAAGCAGGGTCGGGTCTCATCCTATCTCTAAAAGATTCTTTACTCCACTTAACTAGCAACCTCTTACGCTCAAGACTATCCCGGCAAGCAAGAATAGCTTCAGAGATTCAACATTAAAAGATAACCCTCAAGAATAGCAGCATATTATCATCATTACTAACATCATCGTGTTCAGTTTCAATAATTTCTCTTCTCTAGACCTAGAAATTTGTTCATCTAGAAATTCACCAAGAGGCAATGAGTATCAAGCATAGAAGTAGTTTCATCATAAGTATCATGCATAGGTATGGCATCATCCATAACATGTGACATATCGTAACTAATAGCGTAAGCAGGTTTAGGTGTCGCTAGCTTATTCATAACGTAAGGTGAATCAAGTGCGAGCTAGATGGCAGTTCCTTACCTCCCTCGTAGTTGAGGGATAAATTGTTGTCTTAGCGCCTTTCAAGTTCTTCATAGTGTCCAACAGATATAAATCCCAAGTGACTCAAAGAATAGAGCTATGCTCCGCAACGGCGCCTTAAAAAGGTCTTGATAACCCACAAGTATAGGGATCGAACAGTTTTTGAGGGTAGAGTATTCAACCCAAATTTATTGATTCGACATAAGAGGAGCCAAAGAATATTCTCAAGTATTAGAAGCTGAGTTGTCAATTCAACCACACCGAAACTTAATATCTACAGCAAAGTGTTTAGTAGCAAAGTAAAATGATAGTGGTGGTAACGTAACAAAGTAAAGACAACAAAAGTAATGTTTTTGGTATTTTCGCCGCGTAAGAGCTATTATGATGATAAGCACCGGATGTGGCTTTTGAAATCGAGACCATGTCTACTGCTCTCCAATGAAAGGCACTCGCCGCTCGGTATCAAAGGAAGCTTGCACCTAGATACGGGTCCTTTCAAGATCATTGGGAAAAGAGGCGATCTCGCCATCAACTTGAGCTTCCATCCAACTTTGCAAATGTGCACGATGTGTTTCACGGTCACAGCTTCGCAAGTGCTTCAAGACTCTGAACGCACTATAAACTTCAAGAGATTGACCTTCAAGAAGATCTCTTATCATGAGCACCTGCTTCTTGAAGAAACCGAGCAAGACTCGCAACAAGTCAATCAAATTCTGAAAGTGAAGTGGTCACACCATTCCACCGGAAGCTACCCGAGCGCGAGGATCACCTCCGCTCGAGTATCCGGAGTTCTTTAGTCCCAGATCTCGGACGAGATCCTCTTGTAGTGGTGGAGGTTGTAACACCCGAAGTAACTTTCCATATTTGTAACTCCAACTTGCCATTTTCGCATTGATATATGATATTCCTCCGTGGTTGGGTTTTCATGTTGCATTTTGTCCATGTCATGCATTTTATATTATGTCATCATGTGCATCGATTTGCATACGTGTTCGCTCATGTTTCCAGCATTTTTCCCATCGTCTGCTTTTGCAATCCGCATCTTATCTCCGCGGTCCTTTACGCTTCCGTGCAGCGGGTATTAAACCGTTCTAAATGGACCGAGGTTTGTCTAGTGGCTTGGTATAACACCCGGAGACCACCGTCAAGTTTCGGGTCATTGGAGCTCGTTGGTACAACAACTGCACCTTCGCAAAGGCCTTTTTAAGCAGCCCAACACCCTTTTCAACCTAAGTCCTCCATGTTTCTCCGTCGCTCGATCACGATCGTGGGTAAAACTACACCTCATTTGGAGTCTCCTAGCTCTCTACCTATAAATAGATCCTTCCCCAAATCCCGGACAAACCCTAGTCTCCTGGCCCTTCACACGGACGAATCCGGACGGCCGGACATTCACTGGCCCCTCCGCCACCACGTGGCAGTTCCTCACACATCATGTTCGCTACCACATCGCCAAGGCTGGCCTGCTCTGCTGGGCCTTCCGCCCACCACCATGCCACTACCTTCTCCCGCCACGGGCTGAGGCGCCACGCCTCCTCCGCCTCCTCGGCGAGCTCCCTCCGGCCTCACGATCGGGTCGGGAGCCCGATCCGCCTCGATCCGCGAGCCGCCGACCTCCTCCTCCTCTTTATTTCTAAGTTTTGCATCTTTGTTAATTTCGAATTTTCATCATGCTATATCTTCGCATCCAGAGATCCATTTTTCAAGATAATATGTCAAAATGTTCGTCTCAAGAGTAGATCATTTATTTCCATTGCATCATTTTCATTTGAGCTCATCTTGTTGCCCGAAATGCTGTTGAAGAGTGCTATGTTGATAGTTTCTGATTTTACATTAAGCATAGCAAAGTCATAGCAACATCAATCTCGAACATAATGGATACTAGGGACCAAACCCTAACAAAACTAACTCGATTACATGATAAATCTCATCCAACCCATCACCGCCCAGCAAGCCTACGATGCAATTACTCACGCACGGCTGTGAGCATCATGAAATTGGTGATGGAGGATGGTTGGTGATGACGACGGCGACGAATCCTCTTCGGAGCCCCGAACGGACCTGATCAGCCCTCCGGAGAGAGATTAGGGCTTACGGCGGCTCAGATCGTGAAACGTGATGAAACTTTCTCTCGATTTTTTCTCCCAAAGCCTATATATGGAGTTGGAGTTGGCGCGGAGGGCCACCGGGGCCCACGAGGTAGGCGGCGCGCCTGGGGAGGGGCGCCCACCTCCTCGTGATGTGGGTGTGGCCCCTGGTCTTCATCTTTGGCGAGGATTTTTTATTATTTATTCTAAGATATTCCGTGGAGTTTCAGGTCATTCCGAGAACTTTGTTTTCTCGCACATAAACAACACCATGGCAATTCTCCGAAAACAGCGTTAGTCCGGTTAGTTCCATTCAAATCATACAAGTTGGAGTCCAAAACAAGGGCAAAAGTGTTTGGAAAAGTAGATACGACGGAGACGTATGAGTGAACATGTGACAAGTCAAGTCACTTAAATCATTCAAAGGGGGATACCACCCCACTATACCACATCACAACCATTTTAATAGCATGTTGGCACGCAAAGTAAACCATTATAACTCATAGCCAATCAAGCATGGTACAAGCAACTATGATCTATAATTGTCATTGCAAACATGTTTATCCATAATAAGTGAATCAGAACGATGAACTCATCATATTTACAAAAACAAGAGAGGTCGAGTTCATACCAGCTTTTCTCATCTCACCACCCATCATATATCATCATAATTGCCTTTCACTTGCACGACCGAACAAAGTGAATAATAATAAGAGTGCACGCATTGACTAAGCTGGAATCAGGAGCATTCAATAAACAGGAGAAGACAAGGCAATATGGAGCTCTTGGTTAAATCAACAATAATGCATATAAGAGCCCAGCTTCAATAATTTAATTATGGTCTTCTCCTATTGACCTCAAGAAAAGAAATAAAACTATGTACACGGAAAGCTCCCAACAAGCCAAAGAAGAAAGAGAAATCTTTTGGGTTTTCTTTTTAATTATTACTACTACAGCAGGAAAAGTAAACTAACTAGAAGCTATTACTATTTTTTTTTGGTTTTTTAAAGTTTATCAAACACACAAGAAGAAAGCAGGAAAAAGAAAATAAACTAACATGGATATTACAAAGAAAAGTATGAGCACCGACATCTAGCAATGAGTGTGTGAACATAAATGTAATGTCGGTGGAAATACATACCCCCAAGCTTAGGCTTTTGTCCTAAGTTGGATCATTGCCAAGGATGGCCTCATGGATATCCGTAGTTGTAGTTGGGGTCGATCTGTGATGAAGAAGACTCGATCGCCATCGACCGGCAGCCATCTCCGATCCCAAAATAATCAAACTGTCGTGGAGGCTCAAATTGTGGTTCCGGCCCGGCTGGTGTAGGGTTCGTAAGCTTGAACGGCCACCACCTGAACGAGATATGGACCTTCGATAAATTAAACAAGGAAGGAGCGGCAAGTTAATAGTCTCGTGGTGATGTTTATTAAAGTACAATTTGTATTTAAGCTCCCTTCCGACTCTTAACAATAAAATCATGCGCTAGCATACTCTTATAATCTAAATAAGCACTAGGCAGCAATTTTTCTTCTTTCTCATAAAGCCTAATGGGTATGTTAAAATGTGCAGCTAGGCGTGAAGCATAAATTCCTCCAAATATGGGGCCTTTAGTACGGTTCAAACTTAACTGTTTAGCAATAATTCCGCCATACTAACAGTGTTATCGCGAATAAACCTTGGAACAAAATGATAATATCAGAACACTAAGGTTTCCACCGCTTCACACCAATCAAGCAACGACTAGCAAATATGGCGTAGTAGCGAAACCGAAAATGTATGCTAGTGATTCTTGCATCGGAAACCTTCCCGGTCTCTCCCATGTTGATGGTGTCAATAAATTATTCCACATCTTTACGGTGTGGCTCATCTAAGGTACCCTCAAAGGGTATTTTGCAAACCTTGCAAAATTCAGCTAATGGCATCTTCTTTACAACATCATATAAATGAAACTCTAATGAAGGAGGTGATTCCTTAGGAAAATAGTAGAAGTTTTGCACAAAAGTATTAGTGAGTAAGAGATACTGATGATGTTGGTCGCGGAGGAAGTCGGTGAGGCCAGCATTCTCAGCCAATGAATAGAAATCCTCATAAATCCCGGCTTGTCTCAAGAAGTAATCGGAAGGCCATTCACACGGCCGGACTTCCGCGGTACGAGGCAAATTATATTTGGGCCTCTGTGCTTCCTCATTTTGCTTTTCCTTCGAGCTTCGGCTCGATGAGCCCCTCAAAAGTCTCTTCATCATTTTCTGAAATATTCTGAAATTTTTAGTAACTTCAAACAAAAGTGAACCAAACTCAATAAAATTGATAGCAACTACTCCTACAAGTGCCTAGAGCATATATCAAGCATTAGAACTACTTGGAACCATGTAAATTTGACATGCAAGCTCAAGAACATGGTCACCTAGGCAACACAAATTTGCAATGAATAAAGCACTAGAGCAAAACTAATTGGACCAATGGAGGAGTCACATACCAAGGAACAATCTCCCAAGCAGTTTTATGAGAGGTGCTTTGAGCAAGGAGATCAAAAATCGCAGCAAAGTGAGCTAGAACTCGTGCTTGAGTTGGATATTGGTGTTTGTGGGAGGAAGAAGAACTGTATGGTGCAGCAATAAGTGGAGGAGGGCCAACATGGGCCCACGAGGCAGGGGGCCCCTAGGGATAGGCGCGCCTCCACCCTCGTGGGCTGTGGTTGACCCCCCTGTGTTCTCAGTTCCATAAATCCTCAAATATCCTAGAAAAATCATATTTCATTTTCGTGGAATTTGGAGAACTTTTATTTTCGGGTATTTTATATTGCATGATAAATCGAAAACCGACAGGAAAATACTATTTTACTTTATTTCAACTAAATAATGAAAGTAGAAGGAGGGTACAGAAGGTTGTGCCTTCTAGTTTCATCCATCTCATGCTCATCAAAAGGAATCCACTAACAAGGTTGATCAAGTCTTGTTAACAAACTCATTCCGAATAACATGGAACCGGAGAAATTTCGAATAACACTATGTTACCTCAACGGGGATATGCACATCCCCAATAATAAGAATATCATATTTCTTCTTGACAGTAGGAAGAGAAAATTCAAACCTCCAAAAATAATCGATGGAATTTTTCCAATAGAATTGATACTATGAACTTGAGGTTGTTTCTAAAAGTGTACCGTATGCTCATTACCATTAACATGAAAAGTGACATTGCCTTTGTTGCTATCAATAACAGCACCTGCAGTATTCAGAAAAGGTCTTCCAAGAATAATAGACATACTATCGCCCTCGAATATCAAGAATAACAAAGTCCGTTAAAATAGTAACGCTTTGCAACCACAACAGCACATCCTCACAAATACCGACAGGTATAGTAGTTGATTTATCAGCCATTTGCTAAGATATTTCAGTAGGTGTAACCTTATTCAAATCAAGTCTACGATATAAAGAGAGAGGCATAACACTAATACCGGCTCCAAGATCACATAAAGCAGTTTTAACATAATTTCCTTTAATGGAACATGGTATAGTAGGTACTCGGATCTCCTAGTTTCTTAGGTATTCCACCCTTAAAAGTATAATTAGCAAGCATGGTGGAAATCTCAGCTTCGGTATCTTTCTTTATTAGTAACAATATCTTTCATATACTTAGCATAAGGATTCATTCTGAGCATATCGCTTAATCGATACGCAAAAAGATAGGTCTAATCATTTCAGCAAAGCGCTCAAAATCCTCATCATCCTTTTCTTGGATGGTTTGGGAGGAAATGGCATAGGTTTCGAACCCAAGATTCTCGTTCTTACCATGTTTCCTAGCAACAAAGTCTCTTTTATCATAACGTTGATTCTTTGATTGTGGGTTATCAAGATCAACAAAGAGTTCAATTTCTACATCATTATCATTACTAAGTTGAGCATCATCATGAACATCATCATTAACATTTTCACTAGGTTCATGTTCATTACCGATTGTGTTTCAAAGATCGTAAATAGATATCATTTGGATTCTTAGGTGTTTCAAAGAATAGGTTCACTAGAAGTTTGCAAAGCCCTATCATTTTGTTTTCTTCCTTTTAGAAGAACTAGGTGCATCAATATTATTTCTCTGAGAATCTTGCTCAATTCTCTTAGGGTGGCCTTCAGGATACAAAGGTTCCTAAGTCATTCTACCAGTTCTAGTAGCCACTCTAACAGATAATCATTTTTCTTACTATTCATTTCATTGAGCAAATCATTTTGAGCTTTAACTACTTGTTCTACTTGAGTGGTAACCATAGAAGCATGTTTGCTAACGAGTTTAAGTTCACCTTTAACATTAGCCATATAGTAACCCAAGAGTTTAATCATATCGAATTGTATTTCAATTGCCTACCAAAATAAGCATTAAATTTTTCTTGTTTGACAATAAAATTATCAAACTCATCCAAGCATTGTCTAGCGACTTGTAGTGAGGAATATCACCTTCATCAAATCTATAGAGAGAATTTACCTTTACTACCTGTGGTCGGGTTACCAAGACCATGAGGTTCTTCAATAGGTAATGGATTAAGATCATATGTTTCTTCAACAAAGCGTAAATTAAGACCATGTATTTCTTCAATAGGAGGTAAATTCTTAACATCTTCAGCTTTAATACCTTTTTCTTTCATAGATTTCTTTGCCTCTTGCATATCTTCAGGACTGAGAAATAGAACACCTCTCTTCTTCGGAGTTGGTTTAGGAATAGGCTCATTAATTGGCTCAGGGGCTGGCTCAGGAGGTGTCCAATTATTTTCATTTGCCAACATATTATTCAAAAGAATTTCACATTCATCCGTGTTCTTTTCCCTAAAATGTAACCAGCACAACTATCCGTAATCTCTGAAGCATCGGTTAGTCCATTATAAAAGATATCAAGTATTTCATTTTTCTTAAGAGGGTGATCAGCAAAGCATTATATCTTGAGAAGCCTCCAAGCTTGTGGGAGACTCTTCTTCAATTTGCACAAAGTTGTATATTTCCTCAAGGCAGCTTGTTTCTTATGAGCAGGGAAATATTTAACAGGAAGTAATAAATCATATCCTGGGACTACGCACACAACCAGGATCAAGAGAATTAAACCATATCTTAGCATCACCCTTTAATGAGAACGGAAATATTCTAGGATATAAAAGTAGCGAGATCTCTCATCATTAGTGAACAGGGTGGCTATATCATTTAATTTAGTAAGATGTGCCACAACAGTTTCAGATTCATAGCCATGAAAAGGATCGATTCAACCAAAGTAATTATATCAGATCAACAGAGAATTCATAATCCTTATCGGCAACACAAATAGGTGAAGTAGCAAAAGCAGGGTCGGGCCTCATTCTATCATTAAGAGATTGCTTATTCCATTTAGCTAATAACCTTCTAAGCTCATCGTTATCTTTGCAAGCTAAAATAGCCGCAGGCTTCTTTATCAAAATATAACCCTCGTGAATAACATGCATGTTTTCATCATCAATTTCATCGACATGTTCAGCTTCAATAATTTTCTCTCTAGCCCTAGCAATTTGTTCATCAAGAAATTCACTAAGGCATGGAGTATCGAGCATAGAAGTAGTTTCATCATAAGTATCATGCATAATAGAAGTGTCATCATCAATAACATGCATATATCGAACTAATAGCGTAAGGTGTTTAGGTGTCGCAAGCTTACTCAAACAGAAGGTGAATCAAGTGCAGAGCTAGATGGCGTTCATTACCTCCCTCGTAGTTGAGGGATAAATTGTAGTCTTAGCGCCTTTCAAGTTCTTCATAGTGACCAGCAGATATAAATCCCAAGTGACTCAAAGAATAGAGCTATGTCTGCCAAGAACGGCGCCGTAAATTAGTCTTGATAACCCACAAGTGTAGGGGATCGCAATTTTTCGAGGGTAGAGTATTCAACCCAAGTTTATTGACTCGACACAAGGGGAGCCAAAGAATATTCTCAAGTATTAGCAGTTGAGTTGTCAATTCAACCACACCGTGTAACACCCTAAGTAACTTTCCATATTTGTAACTCCAACTCTTGCCATTTTCGGCATTGATATATGATATTCCTCCGTGGTTGGGTTTTCTTCATGTTGCATTTTGTCCATGTCATGCATTTTATATTATGTCATCATGTGCATCGCATTTGCATACGTGTTCGCCTCATGTTTCCGAGCATTTTTCCCATTGTCCGCTTTGCAATCCGCATTCCTATCTCCCCGGTCCTTTTACGCTTTTTCCGTGCGGGTATTAAACCGCCTCAAATGGACCGAGGTTTGTCTAGTGGCCTTGGTATAACACCCGAGACCACCGGTCAAGTTTCGGTCATTTGAGCTCGCTTGGTACTCCAACGGTTAACCGCACCTTCGCAAAGGCCTCTTTAAGTTGCAGCCCAACACCCTTCAAAACAGCCCAATAACCCATCTAAGTCCCTCCATGCTCTCCGTCGTTCGATCACGATCGTGTGGGCGAAAACTACACCTCATTTGGAGTCTCCTAGCCCTCTACCTATAAATATAGATCCTTCCCCAAATCCGGACGAAACCCTAGTCTCCCTGCTTCCCTTCAAGGCCACGGACGAATCCGGACGGCGGACACGTCTGGCTGCCCCTCCGCCACCACGCAGCAGTTCCCCACATGGGCGCCTCTTCACACATCGCTGCTCGCCTGCCACAAGGTTCGGCCAGCCTGCCAACACTGGCCTGCCACTTCTGGCCCTTGGCCCAGCCTCCCGGCCACCAGGCGCCTGCCGCCTCCCTCCTCCGCCTCAGCCTCCGCCCTCCGCCTCCTGGCCGATCGGGTCGGGAGCCCGGATCCGCCTCGATCCGCGAGCCGCCGACCTCCTCCTCCTCTTTATTTCTCTAAGTTTTGCATCTTTGTTAATTTCGTGCAATTTTCATCATGCTATATCTTCGCATCCGTAGAGATCCATTTTTCGTGTATAATATGTCAAAATGTTCGTCTCAAGAGTAGATCATTTCTTTCCATTGCATCATTTTCATTTGAGCTCATCTTGTTGCCCGAAATGCTGTTGAAGAGTGCTATGTGCTGATAGTTTCTGATTTTTATCAGAAGTTGCACTTTTGTTATTTTTGCCATGATTAATATGCGCCCTATGAATTGGATTCCTACATGTGTTTTGTAAAATGCCATGTCATCTTTCCAGTGGTATATGCCATGTATTTTTGTGATCTATGTGGTGACTAGCACAAGCATGCAAAGTAGGTGTCCCAATGTTGCTGATTTCAGCCCTGTTTTAGCTGATTTTGATGCCATGTTTGCTTGATGATACCGAGAGATCTATGCATATTTTGAGATACTTCAGTAAGGGTATTTTGTAAAGCATGACTTGCTCTATCCATACATGCTTTTGTTTGCAATTATGGGATGCCATAGCTTGAGTCAATCGAGCTCTACTTTTGCTACCAAATGTTTCCTGGCAGATTGTATACGTGTTATTCAATTTTGCCTAGCTTGTTGTGGTTGATCCATATATGCTATGTAATTGTTCTTGCCACGGATGTCTTCTATGTCATGTCTTCTTGATGTATGTATGCTTAGTTTATCATTTGAGGCTCTGTAGTGAGTGCATTGAGCTTGTAAACATGCCATCTCGTTATCAGTTTTGGCATGCCAAGTTGCTGAATCTGTTAACTAGACTTTCAATATTGACATGGGTGTTACTATATTTTCTAGTCCTTTTGGCTTATGGTCAGTAAGGGACTTTTGAAATATGCTTTGAGTAGATTCATGCCATGCCTTGTTTTGCTATTTTAAGTTCCTGTAGCATGTAGTTTTGATGCTCTGAACATTGCAACCTGTTACTGTTTTTGCCATGTCCAGCCTGTTACTTTGAGCACTTTTGCCATGCTTGTTTGAACATGTTATGATGAGAACTAGCCGTAGCTCAGTGCTCATCTTTTGTCGAGCATCATGTGTAGATCACTGCCATGTGCTTTCTTGTTACTTTTGGGTGCAGTAGCTTAATTAATTGTTGCTTGCTAAGTGGCATCATGCTGTTAATGGCAGATTTGCGCCATTCTTGTTTTGCTTGCCATTTGCAAACCGTGCATCCGATTCCGGTGATCTTTATATCGATTTCAACCGAAATCATCTCATCTTTCCAGTGGCATGCTTGGTTTGCCAAGTTGATGCCTGGTTCATTTACCTTCCGGAGCATAAGCATTGCATATCCCATCATGCATATCATGTCATGTTTTGCATCATGTTGATTGTGCATTGCACCGTGATTTATTGTGGTTCCTTGGTTTGTGTTTTGCTTTGGGTAGAGTCGGGAGACGCAGTACGTGAACGAGGAGCCTGTTGAGAACGCTCGAGGATCAAGCTCGACAACTCGAGAACATTGCGCAAGATGACCATACCCTCGAAATCACTTCTATCTTTGCTATATGCTAGTTGCTCGCCTTTTGCTATGCCTATGCTGCGATGCCTACCACTTGCTATATCATGCCACCCATATTGCCATGTCAGCCCCTAACCATCCTTTTCCTAGCAAACCGCTGATTGGCTATGTTACCGCTGCCTCAGCCCTCTTATAGCGCTGCTAGTCAAGCAGAGAAGCTGAAGTTTGTTCCTTGTTGGAACATGGAGATGTTGTTCCTTGTTGGAACATGTTTACTTGTTGGGGATATCACAATATATATCTGCTAATTAATACATCTATATACTTGGTAAAGGGTGAAGGCTCTGCCTTATGCCCGGTGTTTTGTTCCACTTCGCCACCCTAGTTTCCGCCATACACGGTGTTATGTTCCTTGATTTTATGCTCTCTACACGGTTGGGTGATTTATGGGACCCCTTGATGACTTCGCTTTGAATAAGACTCGGCCAAAGAAGGCCCAACTTTGTTTTATTTAGTTGCCACCTAAGCCTTTTTCCCCGGTTTTCATGGAGCCCGAGGGTCATCTTTATTTTAACCCCGACTGGGGTTAGTTCTTCGAGTGCCGTCCAAACGAGTAGATCGCGGGGCCATTCACGGGGAAACTCGAGGCTTGGTTTTACTCGTAGGATGTCTCATCCGGACAGTGCCCCGAGAACGAGATATGTGCAGCTCCTATCGGGTTTGCCAAGACAATCGGCGGCTTTTATCTGGTCTTGTCTTTATCTTTGCCAAAATGTCTTGTAGTCCGGGATTCCGAGATTGATCGGGTCTTCCTGTGAGAAGGAATATCCTTCGCCGACCGTGAGAGCTTATAATGGGCTAAGTTGGGACACCCTCACAGGGTAATATCTTTCAAAGCCGCCCATGCGGTTATGAGGCAGATGGGAATTTGTTAATGTCCGGTTGTAGATAACCCAAAGTTGACCTCAATAAATACACATCAACCTCGTAGTAACTGTGATGGTCTCTTCTCGGCGGAGTCCGGGAAGTGAACACGGTGTTGGAGTTATGTCCCATCGAAGTAGTTCAGTAGATCACTTCTTGATCGCCATTAGTTTCACGCATCGTGCTTTGCTTCTTCTCGCTCGCTTCTTTGCTAAGTAGCCACCATATATGCTAGTCGCTGGTTGCAGCTCCACTTTACTACTCATCTCTTCCTATTAGCTTAAATAGTCTTGATCTCGCGGTGTGAGATTGTTGAGTCCCGTGGACTCACACAGCTACATTTCCAAACACAGTTGCGTGTTCGACGATGCAAACACAGTGTGATTCCACCGAGCTCAAGTGGGAGTTCGACGAGGAACGTGGGTCACATATATGTGTCTCTTTCCAGATGATCGTGAGTGGTGCCTCAGCTTGGGACGATCTCGGGATCTGTGTAGCATTTGGGGTATCTTCTTTTATTTTGGTTCAGAGTTTTGACCTTGAGTGTACTCAATGATGGATGTTCATTTATGTATCGTGTGAAGTGGCGATCGTGCCAACTATGTATCTTTCCCTTAATTATTACATGGGTTGTGTGAAGATTACCTCACTTATGACATTGCTTTCAATGCGGTTATGTTTCTAAGTCGTGCTTCTCGACATCACGGGAGATATAGCCGATCGGGGCGCTATGTTGGTAATCGAGCCTTCCTCACTTAGGAGCCCCACTTGATTGTTTGCTGCCGTTGTTGAGTCTAGAATGGAAAATGTTTTGAGTCTTAGGATTATATATATCGAGAGTAGGATTCTTTTTACCGCCCAAATTTTCTGCCGCTTGGTGAGGTATCCTTGACGAGAGTTTTGACTCTCCTCTTCTCAAATTTCACTAAAAATTTTTTAGGATCACGTGGGTATCTTGGAATCGTTCCATGGTTTTGTGACGAGAACATTGTTCTTGGTGCCTCCTCGACATTTAGGGTTGTGGCAGTGGGGAGTTGAGCTCCCAGGTGTTGTCGCACAATTTTATCGTTGCTTCTCGGAATACCGAAGTTTGGCCGACATCAAATCTCTTTTGTGCGAGCGTTGGTGAGATAACCCGATAGCCCAAGACTGTGGCGAAAGGGAGACTGCCATGACTTGCATAACGGATGTTTTTCAAGGTCGAGGTAATACGATTTTGAGGATTTCTTGGTTATGTGTTGGACGGATGGATACAATGATCTAGTATTGTTAGTTTGGGTGATATATTTTGTGTCCCCTCGATTCCTAAATACCAGATGGTTGCAACCGTAAAGTTTCGAGTTTATAGGTGGGAATTATAGTGCTTACAGGATATTCTTTCCGGCTGATGTATGATTTGAGATTGGGGTTCAACGCTCAGTGGTCCGCCCATTCACGGCCGATTTACAAAGTGGTCGCGAGACGCCTTAAAGAATCCTTGGCTATGCTGATTCGGGACGCCTTGTTAGTCATTCGTGACGTTCGCTATACGTCAGGTCCGTGTGGGCCCCACCACCAACACTTTGAGCGTAAATCTCTATCATGTGTTTGTTCCGCTCATTCTAGAAGCCAACCTTTGTTTTCGGGCCAGATATTCAATTGTTTCTAAGACAGTTGTTGTTTCCATATCTTTATCTAAGTGGCTTCTCACCTTAATGGACGTGTGATGATTAACTTTGAATTCATTCGCTCATTCTTGTTCAATGTTTATTGTGAAGACTATATGTTGCAATTTCTATCCGCTGATTCTACTTATCAATTTGTCTATCAAAGGACTAACGGATGTCACCTCTTCAGATGGCTCCGCCAACGGCCTCAATCCGGATCGCAATGATGGGGATCACGAATCCTCCACCTCCACCTCCACCTCCGCCTCCGAGGCTCGGCAAGCTATCATGGCAGCCACCAATGCCAATGCTCGATGATTTTGCAGCTCTTGCAAGAACGCACTCAGGGGCAAGGCAATCAAGGCAATCAAGGCAATCAAGGTCAAGGCAACAATCAGCCACACTTTGCTACTCTCCTCCGGGCCTCGCTAATCAGTCAAGTCTTTCGGCTTCGTGTTGAGGCCACAGACGCGATGATTGGTTAGTGGATATCTGCAAGCACTTTGACTGTAGCAATGTCGCACTCGAGGACTTTGTCAAGTTTGCATCGCTTCAACTCAAGGATCAAGCTGCTGAGTGGTTCCAAGAATACAAAGATTCCAGAGGAGGTCGTGGTCATTACCGATGAGTTCCGCCGTGATTTCCGAGCTCATCACATTCCAAGAGTGTTGTTGAGAGCAAGCGTGAGGAGTTCCGCAATCTCAAGCAGGCACCATGTCTGCTCATCAATACAATATCCAGCCCGTAAGCTCGCTTGCTTTGCTAAGCAAGACGCACTGATGAAAGGAGTATGATCTATCGCCTCGAGGTGGTCTCGAGAGAAGATCTGCAATTACTTCTTGTGCTGTTTGAGCCAGATAAGTATGATGATTTCTACAACATGGCTCTCAAGCAAGAAGCGGCACAGCTCAAATGCGAGGCTTCTAAGAAGAGAATCAGGGATGCAGCCACCTCCTCGCCCTCTCAAGTGGCAGCCAAGCAGCAAGTTTTACTCGCCTCCTCCGTCTCCGCCACCCTTACCAAGAAGAACTCGGTGGCCGTGGATCTTCCCACCCACCCAACCCAAGCTATCGTAACAAGTCTAATTCTCAAGCTCCAAGGTCAAGTGCTCCTTACCACCGTCCGCCTTCCGAGGTCACTTGCAACAAGTGTCGCCAGAAGGGTCACTATGCTAACAAGTGCTTCAACCAGAGGCGCCTTCCGCCCCTCCTCCCCGTGAAATCTTCCAAAGAATGCAAAGGATCAAGCATAATCCAAAGTATGCCAAGGTCAATATGATGAATGCAGCAAGCAGAGGAGTCTTCCGATGTGATAATGGGTAATCTTCAAGAAATGATATTCCCGCAAAAGTCTTATTTGATACTGTGCATCGCATTCTTTCATGTCATATCCTTTTGCATCAAGCACAATTTTGATACGAGATTCTTCCAAAGTTATGCAAGTTGTTTCTCCCAAGGCTTATGAATTCTAGTTTGGTTGCTCCTAATGTTTCTATCAAGATGGGCGATTATAGATTTCTTTCTAAACCAATTGTTCTTGGTGACTCGGATATTGATCTTATTCTCGAATGGATCGGCTTTCTCAAAGACAAAGCTCAGCTTGATTGTGCTGCCAGGAAATTCAATTGACTCATTCTTCTAATGATGTGATCATCTATGCCTCTCGTGATGAAACCATTCGGTTGTTTTCTCTCAATGAGAAGGGCGAATTGAATGCCATCTCTCGATTCCAAATGCTTGAGTACCAAGATGTCTTTCCGTAAGAGCTTCCGGTATGCCTCTCATCCGCCAGCTTGAGTTCAAGATCGATCTTGAGCTGGCATCAACTGCTTTGTAAGCGGCCCAAGCTTGGACCCGATGAGCCGAGGGAATTGAAGAAGTACCGATGAACAAGAGCGCCCGGTTTGATCACATCGAAGTTCATCTCCTTGGGTTGTGGTGTTCTTTTGTCTGGAAGAAGGATGGCACGGACCGAATTGCGCTGGGATTACTCCATTGAATAAGAAGACAATCAAGAACAAGTATCCACTTCCTAACATCATCAATGAGCTTTTCGAGCAACTCCAAAGGTGCTACAGTGTTCTTCAAGCTTGATCTTCGTATGCAGTATCATCACGCATTCGTGATTCGTGAATAAGATATTCCCAAGATGCATTCGTACAAGCTTTTGGTTCTTATGAACATATCGCCATGTCTTCGGCCTTGCCAATGCTCCTCCAACTTTCTCTCGTATGATGAACTTCTATCTTCAATCCCTACACCAATGAATCTGCCCTAGTCTATCTTTGATGATATTTTGGTCTTTCCAAGAATAAGAAGGATCATACCAAATATTTGCGACAGTTAGACAAGCCTCGTGAGAGTATCAATTCTATGCTAAGTTCTCCAAATGTGAATTTTGGCTTGATGAAGTGCTTTATCTTGGTCACATCATCTCTCGCTAAGGGCATTGTTGATCCCCAGAAGGTGTCCGAAGAATTAGAATTGGGAACCTCCCCATCGTCAAGTAGCTCATAGCTTTCTTGGTCTTGCAAGCTATTGTCAAGATTCGCTGAGAACTTCTCCAAGATTGCAAAGCCCTTTCCAACCTCTCCGTAAGCATGTGAAGTATGTCCGGTCTCCGAGTGTGACGTTGCTTTCAATAACCTCAAAGAGAAACTCTGCCACAGCCCCTGCTCGACTCCTCCCGGATGAATCCAAGCCATTTGAAGTTTTTCATGATGCTTCTCTTCAAGGTCTCGGTGGTACAGTTAATGCAAGAGAAGAGAGTTGTGGCTATACCTCTCGCAAGCTTGAAGCCCAACGAGAAGAACTACCCCACTCACGTATCTTGAGTTGCATGCAGCTTGTTCATGCATTGATAACGGAGACATCTCTTTGTTGGGAAGGAAAGTGGATACTTTCACCGATCACAGAGAGTCTCAAGTACATCTTCACTCAAATCCAACCTCAACCTCAAGTGCAATCAATGGGTCGAAATGATTCAAGAGTACAACCCAAGTATTGAATATACTCCGGCAAGTTAATGTCATCATAGAGATGCTTTGAGCAGAAAGCTACCGCAAATACTAATCCTCAAGCCCTTCCAACCGATCTCGTGAAGCTTCCCGAAGTCGAATCTTCGTTGTTCTTCAAGGCTTTTGCCAACCTCATAGTCTTCCTACTTTGGAAGATCAGATTCGTGGAGGCTCAACTTCGATACCATGGTGAAGAAGGTGAAACGTGGTATCGATAAGGGCATTTCAAGCACAAGTGATTCGATGTTGATGACAAAGACTCTGCTTCTTTGAGGACCGGATTGTGGTTCCTAAGGGTGATCTCGCGAAAAGTCATTATGAACGAGGCTCACAATTCGCTTCTATCCATTCATCCCGAAGCACGGAAGATGTACCATGACCTCAAGCAGTCATATTGGTGGACCTGAATGAAGCGAGAAATTGCTCAATTCGCGAATGAATGTGATGTCTCGCAGAAGAGTGAAAGCAGAACACCAAAGACTACCGTCTCCTCTCCAACCTCCTGCTATTCACGAATGGAAGTTTGATCTATATTGAAATGGACTTCGTGGATCGGCTTTCCAAAGTCCAAGTGGAAATGATGCTATCTTCATTGTCATTGATAAGCTTACTAAAGTGGCTCATTTTCTTCCTATCAAAGAATCCATCACAAAGAGGCTCGCTTACAAGAGCTATACACCTCCGTGATTGTCTCTTGCACGGCATTCCTCAAGTGATCTCTTCTGCACCGCGGCAAGCATCTTTTTACCTAAGCTTTGGGATTCTTTTCAAGGCCATGGGCACCAACATTCGCTTCAAAGATGTTTTCCATCCTCAAACAAGTGGGCTGTTTGAGCGAAGTAAATCAAATCTCAAGATATGCTCAGGCTTGTGTCATTTCTTCTCAGTATGAAGTGGGAAGATTGTCTTCCTATATGCCGAAAGTTCTCTTACAATAACAGCCTCAAGCGAAGTTCTTCGCAAGGCCCCATTGAAATTCTTTCTATGGCGAAAGTGCCGTACTCCTCTCAATTGGTCCGAGATGTGCTTAACGCCAATCTCTTGGCAATGACTTGATCACGAAGCGTAAGAAATGTGCCAAGTCATTCGTGAGAATCTCAAAGCCGCTTAATGCCGCCAGAAGAGCTATTATGATGATAAGCACCGTGGATGGCTTTTGAAATCGGAGACCATGTCTACCTCCTGTCTCCAATGAAAGGCACTTGCAGCCCGGTATCAAAGGAAGCTTGCACCTAGATACGTGGGTCCTTTCAAGATCATTAAAAGAGGCGATCTCGCCTATCAACTTGAGCTTCCATCCAACTTTGCAAATGTGCACGATGTGTTTCACGTGTCACAGCTTCGCAAGTGCTTCAAGACTCTGAACGCACTATAAACTTCAAGAGATTGACCTTCAAGAAGATCTCTTATCATGAGCACCCTGCTGTTATTCTTGAAGAAACCGAGCGCAAGACTCGCAACAAGTCAATCAAATTCTGAAAGTGAAGTGGTCACACCATTCCACCGAGAAGCTACCCGAGCGCGAGGATCACCTCCGCTCGAGTATCCGGAGTTCTTTCAGTCCCAGATCTCGGACGAGATCCTCTTGTAGTGGTGGAGGTTGTAACACCCCGGAAGTAACTTTCCATATTTGTAACTCCAACTCTTGCCATTTTCGCATTGATATATGATATTCCTCCGTGGTTGGGTTTTCATGTTGCATTTTGTCCATGTCATGCATTTTATATTATGTCATCATGTGCATCGCATTTGCATACGTGTTCGCCTCATGTTTCCAGCATTTTTCCCATCGTCTGCTTTTGCAATCCGCATTCCTATCTCCCCGGCGGTCCTTTTACGCTTTTTCCGCAAGCGGGTATTAAACCGTCTCGAAATGGACCGAGGTTTGTCTAGTGGCCTTGGTATAACACCCGAGACCACCGGTCAAGTTTCGGTCATTTGGAGCTCGTTGGTACTCCAACGTTAACTGCACTTTCGCAAAGGCCTCTTTTAAGTTGCAGCCCAACACCCTTCAAAACAGCCCAATAACCCATCTAAGTCCCTCCATGCTCTCCGTCGCTCGATCACGATCGTGGGCGAAAACTACACCTCATTTGAGTCTCCTAGCCCTCTACCTATAAATATAGATCCTTCCCCGAATCCCGGACGAACCCTAGTCTCCTCGCTTCCCTTCACAGGCCACGGACGAATCCGGACGGTCGGACACGTCTGGCTGCCCCTCCGCCACGTGGCAGTTCCTCACACACCGCGGGCGCCTCACAACATCACACATGCCCGGCGCCTGGGCTCACAAGGGGCCGCCCGCCCACGCCTGGCCACCAAGGCCGGCCTCCGCCGCTGGCTGAGGCGCGCCACCGGCCCTCCGCCTCCCATTGAGCCCCTCCCCGCCTCCCGCCACGATCGGGTCGGGAGCCCGATCCGCCTCGATCCGCGAGCCGACCTCCTCCTCCTCTTTATTTCTAAGTTTTGCATCTTTGTTAATTTCGTGATTTTTCATCATGCTATATCTTCGCATCCAGAGATCCATTTTTCGCAGATAATATGTCAAAATGTTCGTCTCAAGAGTAGATCATTTATTTCCATTGCATCATTTTCATTTGAGCTCATCTTGTTGCCCGAAATGCTGTTGGAAGAGTGCTATGTGCTGATAGTTTCTGATTTTTATCAGAAGTTGCACTTTTGTTATTTTTGCCATGATTAATATGTGCACCCTATGAATTGGATTCCTACATGTGTTTTGTAAAATGCCATGTCATCTTTCCAGTGGTATATGCCATGTATTTTGTGATCTATGTGGTGACTAGCACAAGCATGCAAAGTAGGTGTCCTAATGTTGCTGATTTCAGCCCTGTTTTAGCTGATTTTGATGCCATGTTTGCTTGATGATACCGAGAGATCTATGCATATTTTGAGATACTTCAGTAAGGGTGTTTTGTAAAGCATGACTTGCTCTATCCATCCATGCTTTTGTTTGCAATTATGGGATGCCATAGCTTGAGTCAATCGAGCTCTACTTTTGCTACCAAATGTTTCCTGGCAGATTGTATACGTGTTATTCAATTTTGCCTAGCTTGTTGTGGTTGATCCATATATGCTATGTAATTGTTCTTGCCACGGATGTCTTCTATGTCATGTCTTCTTGATGTATGTATGCTTAGTTTATCATTTGAGGCTCTGTAGTGAGTGCATTGAGCTTGTAAACATGCCATCTCGTTATCAGTTTTTGGCATGCCAAGTTGCTGAATCTGTTAACGAGACTTTCAATATTGACATGGGTGTTACTATATTTTCTAGTCCTTTTGGCTTATGGTCAGTAAGGACTTTTGAAATATGCTTTGAGTAGATTCATGCCATGCCTTGTTTTGCTATTTTAAGTTCCTGTAGCATGTAGTTTTGATGCTCTGAACATTGCAACCTGTTACTGTTTTTGCCATGTCCAGCCTGTTACTTTGAGCACTTTTGCCATGCTTGTTTGAACATGTTATGATGAGAACTAGCTGTAGCTCAGTGCTCATCTTTTGTCGAGCATCATGTGTAGATCACTGCCATGTGCTTTCTTGTTACTTTTGGGTGCAGTAGCTTAATTAATTGTTGCTTGCTAAGTGGCATCATGCTGTTAATGGCAGATTTGCGCCATTCTTGTTTTGCTTGCCATTTGCAAACCGTGCATCCGATTCCGTGATCTTTATATCGATTTCAACCGAAATCATCTCATCTTTCCAGTGGCATGCTTGGTTTGCTGTTGATGCCTGGTTCATCATTTACC
>JAHIAM010003479.1:0-31795 GCA_021605205.1 Aegilops longissima | reverse complement strand
CGACGTGAGCATCAAGACTCAACTAGAGGAAGAAGAATGCAAGGAGATCAAACTATAGAAACAACCGACTAACTCAATTGTCAAATGCAAAGGAATTATGATTCCTAAATCAAGGGTCGAGCAATGCTCGATTAGGGATGGATAAGTTGAATAGCCTTAGGGTACAATCAATCATTACACTTGGATTGGTCGAGAACCAATTCCAGCTTAAAAGAATGGCAGCTCAAACCGAAAAGTAATTTATAAGGGTCAATGATGATTGCGTATTCGCAAACATATTGAGTCAACAAACTCAAAATGATAATGACAAGGAATGTCAATATGACTACGGACTTATGGGATTAACCATAATGCAAGCAAGCAAGAATTTCAAGAGCCAAAGGCCCCAAAGGATTTTCGAAGATCGAATATTATTTTGAAGACTTTGTGAAACACATGAACAATCGGGATGAGCGGATACCGACAAGTGCGAGGATTTATATGAAGGGGTATTCATGTGGCAAAGAACTGCTAGGCAGAGGCACAAGGCATTCTCGAACAATAGGGAAATCTCGGGTATCTTGTAATAACAAGATTAATCGAATAAAAGCAAGAACGATGCAGCGTAAGTATTTATCCATAGGGATGTTTCGTGCTAGGGAATTACAAAAGCGACAGCACAAGGTCTCGAGAGAATATCGAGAGTATCTTCAAATTCTTCCGTTCACTTGAGCAATCACCAGAGTGAGGGGTTCTCCGGAGGAAGTAGTAACGAGATCCTAAAGTTAGATTTTAGTAAAAATCGCTTAACCCTAATAGAAGAGAGTTCGAATCCCGAGTAAAGATCGAGGAGTAAAAGATCCTAATACCATTCGATGGCGAAGTGGGCCCGTAAGGCACACAGCCAAGTTAGTAAAAGTTTTGCAATGTCTAGACTCGATTTCGCCAAGGAGTGTGGAAGGGGATTCCACAGCAATGGCTCGATATTAACTTCAGACGCCTTTATTCAATCGTACACTAATCATACACGCAAATGTGTACGATCAAGATCGTGGACTCACGGAAGATATCACAACACAACTCTACAAATAAAATAAGTCATACAAGCATCATAATACAAGCCAGGGCCCTCGAGGGCTCGAATACAAGTGCTCGATCATAGACGAAGTCAGCGGAAGCAACAATATCTCGAGTACGCATATAAGTTAAACAAGGTGCCATAAGATGGCTAGCACAAACCGATACAGACGAAGAGGAGCAGGCCTCGCCTGGGTGTCGACTCGATCCTAAGTCACACCGATCTAGCATGTAACACATCATATCACTTTGCGCCTCACGCACGGTATTCCCACTGGTGTTGCTTTACCATGGCCCGGACCGCTTATGCCTTTTTGCTCACGATATGATAGTGTCACTAGCATCCATATGACAAAGAACCCGGCCGACATGGCTAGTCGTGGAACCCAAAGCGGCGCTAACCTATGGGGACAGCATACATGAATCACATCGAGCATGTCGGTCATCAACGATATATTCGGCTGTAGCACTGGCTACAGTGACTCCGTATCCCGGCTGTAGCAAAGCTAGGCAGACTAATAACACCGCTGTGACATTTCAAGGGATGATATAGGAACGGCGAAACACATGCCGCCACCAAGTGTCCAAGCAGAGTGCTGGGTTAGCAGTGACTCGTGAACTGGTCAGAAGGACTACTATCGCCAGAGGCACGAGACTACATTTCCCATATGAGAGGCTGCCAGGATAAACAACTAGTTTGTCGGATCCCACACATACCAAGCATTTCAAACATACACACATTATGCTCAATATGCGAGATACAACATGGCATCACAACATAACTCTACGACTCAATATTATTCATTAGGCCCGAGGAGCGAGATATTACAAACATGGGTCTCATGACCCAACACTCAGAGCATACAAGTCAAAGCACAAGCGAAGCTAAACATGTCTGAGTACGCATAACTATAAATGGAAAAGGCCGAGGAGCCCGACTATCTACCAGATCCCGCCGGGCACAAGATCGTAGCTGAGGTAACAAGCTAAACGTCAAGTCCACGCGGAACTACTAGCTAGACCGACGCCTCTCGCAAAACATAAATAAGCAAACGTGAGTACAATTGTACTCAGCAAGACTTACATCGATCTAACTACATATGCATCATTATCAAAAGGGGTGGTGGAGTTTGACCGCAGAAGCCAGCTTTGACTCGTGGCTATCCCGAACTACTAATCGCAAGTAACTCTTTTGAGGTGGCGCACACGAGTCCACATATTCACCATATCAATACACCACTATGGATCCGCCTCCCGCCTCCCCACGAGAACGCCATCCATAGCACTCACGCTATCTTGCGATTTTAGAGTATCCACTTTCACTTGTCTATGAACCGATATAGGCAACCCGAAGTCCTTCTCCGTGGACACGGCTATTCAATAGATCATATTAAACCCCTGGGTGTACTTCACACACGCTCACCACTTATCATTGCCATACGACATGTACTCTGCAACCTTCAAGCGGAGGCCCAACGGGTGTCGGCCACGCCTACCTAAACACTCAAGTCCCTAGTCCAGGTTTATCGCCTATTCGGTTCCATCCGCAGGAGTCCGCCGAGGTTTCCCATACAGCCCCGAACGATGTGTGCAGGGTTCCCGAGATACCAAACGGCACTCGGTACACCGGGCCACGGTGCTTACCGCAACACAACCCACCCCTAAGGTCAGCGCTATGCGGCGCCCCAAAGATGCTACAAACACCGTAAACTACTTGCAACTCCCTGACCGAGGACAAGGGTGGTTAAGAAGTCGAGAGGGTCAATTATGGATCCCAATGCGTGGTAGTAACTGTTTCATGGATCACAAACACGTAACTCAGTTCCCGAGGACGGCTGTAATGAGACAACCCACCATGTACTCCTACATGGCCTCTCACCGCTACCTTTACCAAATCGTGTTCACACACTTAGCTCACACACAACAGGACATGTTCATAATAATTCCAATTCATTCCCGATGAATCGCATCTCACTCAACTCTAAGCAGAGCAGTGCATGACAAACAAGCATAAATGAGTAGGCACATCATGGCTCAAACAATTCCTACTCATGCTAGTGGGTTTCATCTAATTATCTGGAATGACAGTCATGCAAAGGATCAAGGGGTTCAGCTACCGCAGCAAGTAACACATGAGTCGTTGTTGTCCTAATGCAATAAAATAGAGCAGGAGCAGAGAGTGGGATTATATCGAATGAACAAGGGGTTTTGCTTGCCGGCACTTCAAGATAATATAGTTCTTCATCGGTGTCATCGAACTCATCGCTTGCGACATCGCTCATCGAGAGGACAATTACCGCAAACAAGAGAGAGCACAATCAATGCAATGCACATATATGATGCATGATCATGTTAAGGTACTGAATTCACCTAATGCAATAATAATCTGTTAGTTGGAGGAATTCAAACAAGGTTGAATTCCAACTCAAAATGCTATTTCCTAAATTACCCTAATCATGATTCATCCTATTCAGTGATGTTAACTTGTTCAAACATGCATGATCATGGCATAAACAGATTCTTCACATTTTTCTGATCATTTTCATATATAAATTATTTCCATCCGAAGTTACGGTTGAATTTATATGATTTTAGAAGTTTAGAGTATTTTCCGAATTTATAATCATTTCCTAATTTATTTTGATTATAGGATTACTTATCACACAAGATGATGCCCGTGGTGACGTCAAAGAAGTCGACAGGCTGACCAGAGTCAAACCTGTGGCGCGGACCCACGTGTCAGAGTCATTAGACTAACTAATTTTAGTTAGTCCTAATCCTAAGTTTAATTAGCGGGCGGCCCACACGCCGCTGGGCCTGTGGGGGGTCAAACCAGGCAAACCCGGTCAACTCACGGAGATGACCTGCCTTGTCAGCCATGGAGCCGAGACGACGGAGGGAGCGGGTTTCTCCTCCCAGTGACCAAAAGAGAGGCGAGGGGTCCCACGGACGCCTGGGCTCAAGGCATCTAAGGAGACTAGCGGAGGTGCGGGGTGGCTGGAATCTCACGCCGAGCTTGGCGGCGGCCGGAGTTCGGGGTTCGGTGGGCAGCTAGCTAGGGAACTAAATCAAATGCACGGAGGAGGGGAAGAGAAGAGGAGCTCACGAGGAGGCGGGGTGGCCTCGGCATGCTCGGGAGGCCTGCACGACGGGAGGTCGCTGCATCTCGGGTGGCCTGAGGAGGAAGAAGACGCCGAGGACGGCGCCCGGGGGGCTTTTCTGGTCGCAAGGAGACAACGAGGAGGACGAGGGCGGAACGGGCTGAGGCCATGGACACGCCGGGCACAGGCGAGGGAGGGCTCAGGCCGTGGCTACGGGCGAAGCGGTGGCGACGGGCGCCTTTTGGGCACGAGGCGCAGAGCGAGAGAGAGGAGGGAGAGGGGTACGGGAAGAGGAGGGGGGTCCAGGGGGGCGGGAGGCGTGGCACGCAAGGGGGTCGGGAGGCCAGGCAGGCAGGGGTGGAGGTGGCGCGGCGCTGGCAAGGCGCTGCCCAGGCATCGCGCCTGCCCTCCCCGGGCAGAGGAGGAAGGCGATGGTGAAGGAGGCGGTGGCTGGGTCACTGAGAGGGCTGTGGGCTGAGAGGTGAGCACCGTAGTTCTCTCTCTCTTTTATTTGTTTTAGTTTTCTAATATTCTGTAGTTTTAGGCTTTATTAAAAATACCTGGCACTTCTAAAATCCTGAAAATAACTGTGGCACCTTCCAAATATATGCAACAGCCCACATTTAGTTTCAGTAATTATTTGAGCATTTAAATTATTTATAGCATTCAATGCCCAAATTCAAATACTTACTTAATTAATTCAAAAATCCATAAATGGCCAAGAAATATGCTCATCATTTTTGGTAGAGGGTTTTACCTTTATCAAAAATCATGAACATCTCCAAAGGCATTTTGGGTTCATTGAAAATATTTTGAAGTTGAACCTATTTGAATTGTTTTAGTGCAAGGGCTTGGTCCTCCCATTTCAATTTTCATGGAAATTAACATGATGACATGAATGCCTTAATGCAACTAATGCCAAACAATTCTAGGGTTGTGATAACTCACCCCTCACTAAACAAGAATCTCGCCAGATTCAAGACGGAGGTAAGAGGAAAAGGGGGTCACAACTATTACAATCTTCATGATCCATTTGCCTTCTCAAGATGTTGATTCATTCCATCATCTTAGTCTTGACGCCTTGCTTTTGAGATCTTACCCACACGACAACGGAAAGAAGGGGAAACCCTACATGATTCGATCTTCACGAAGATCAAGCTTAATATGATCGACATTACGGATCGAGACGGTGACACATCTCGAGTTGAGACACCAAATGCATCGAGAGGGATGGAAGAACAACAACGGGTTTGATTGGTGGCAACAATTCCACGCTTTAGGAAGATGGTGGATGGTGTCAAGGTGGAAGAATATTTACCATGATACCGTAACAGACACCTCGAGAAAGGTGACGAAAGAACTATTCCCTTAAGTGGCAAAAGAATTACTTTTGATCCATAGATCATTGAACTCTTTATACCAGCCTAAGGCAATCATGTTTATCATTTGGTGGAATGCAAAGGAATGGTACACCCGACTAGAATGGATGATGTGGACTACCTTGTTGAAGACAACGCAATGGATGATTTTTGCTTATCATCGAAGGTGGAGGGGACCATGGTAAGTCCACTTTTGAGGATGATCTTGAACAGAAATTACTAAGAAGGCAGCCCATAGTGAAATGGCACAAGGACGGTGCAAGCCGGGAACGGCGCAACTGTTGAATGTCCCAACCATCATATCTGCCTGAGATTCAGATCTGGTTGGTGTTAGGATATTTCAGACTCAAAGATGTCTGAAAAGGAAAGGTTGCAACACAATTTGACGCGATGGCGCTATGCAGATTCTCGGATATGAACTACGATAGCAAGCTCCAAAACATGAGCTGGTTTTGCTACAAACATGTGAACACGCTTGTCCTAGACAAGCATGACCACATGGTAGTCTTATAATAAACACTACCGAAGTTCGGTTGGGAACCATCATCGAGGATAACAAAGTCCTATCATAAGTCATGACTAGTTGTTATGAAGGAACTCCTTCCTTGAACAATTCAATCTGGCTTGGTGTGCTATGGAATCCATATGGAATGAAGATGATCACCTATCGCACCATAGAATACTTCGCACGCATGACCGACTTGGAATGATTCCAGAGGAAGCAAAATAAACCTTCCTCAAGTTCATGGTGGCAACTTACATCGATGCACATGAACTAGAGGAAGTCACTACTTTCATCCAAACATATGCTTCATGAACAAAACATGAAGAAATGCTTACACAAGCTTCCAATACTAGGTTGATGCTCAACATGACTCATGGGGAGACAAAATGCTACCGATGGGCTCAACAAAGAACTCATCGGAATTTCCATATCATCGACTTCCACCATCATGTGAACACGTGATAGTATTGGTCGACCAAAAGATGTAATGGTGTATGCTCAAGGATCAACCACGAGTAAGACAACATTACTTAATATCGTTGGTTCCGATTTGACTTGACAATGGCCCATACTCAAGTCAAAGAATTGGTAGGACAATAGATCCAAGAACGATCACAGGACCAATCGATGAAGGTATCATCTTCTTCAACACACACTACACAAGAATATCCCTTTGAACGAACTAGTTAGGCAAGCTTTTATCTTCCAACTCCCTGTTATTGTCTAGCTTAACCAACTAGCCTGTGGATAACCAACATGATTCTTGGAGAAGGGTGGTTCACAAGAAACCAACTTGATCACGAGCTCAACATAACAAAGTGAGAACAACCCGTAACACTTCCAAGAAGATATTTGGAAAGTCACGAACCACCGTATGTTACTAAGCTCGAGAACAATCTTGCTTTTGAGGGCAAGACGATATGATTGAACGAGTGAGGACTTGACAGATCCTAACTCATAGATCAAGAGTGCACCGTAACTAAGGACTAGGTAGCACGATCAATCTTAGGATGATGGTTTAATAACCAACACGCTAAGAATGAGAATATTGTCCATTCACTATCAAGCAACAAGTTGCTCGGAGTATCGATTTCACACATCACAACTCACTTGTCGGCATTCCGGTTATAATAACACGGACCGAGGAATGAATGATGATGGTGAGAAGTATCACCACGCCAAAATTCATGAGAGTTAGTGCAATCCTCATGACACTCTTGACATAAAGATGGTAACACTCAAGGTAGAACAAACAAAAGCTGAATTGGCGCTTTGATCAAGGGATACAACTACTTTGACCCAATCCTAGAAATGGATGAGGTAATCGAGTTTGTTTCTCCTAGTCATTACGGAATAGAATGGCTTGACGGACCACAAGGATAAAATGCATCGATGAACACAAATGCACACATACCCTGGCTATCAATTGATAGATGAAGGTCAAGGCATCTAAGAGAACAACTCAAAGGAACATATAACTTCCTCGAGTTGTGGATGCATGGATTAGTATGTCGAGCAAGCTCAACATTTCTTCCGGATAATCCATGCAGAAAGGTAGAATTGGCAGATTCACAATTATGAATGGAGAACCCTCAAGAGCACTTTTATTGTGATCTTTTGGTTCAAAAGAACTTCCGCCATAATTAGTTCATGGTATTTGGAAGAAGGGAATACCACGGACTTCGAGGACTATCGCAAAGGTTACTAATATCCTAAAGGCACTAGCAAATACTAACAACATGAAGTAGGATGAATCTCGGTTCAAGAACCCAGAGTAGAATACCTACTACTAAATGGCATCACGGATGCTTTCAAAATGATGGCCGTAATCATCACACTAGGGATACAAGAGCATTGCTAAATTGCTAGGTGACTTCTAAACACCTAGGGTCATAATAATAGTTCCAACATATATGTCAAGGCAATAATTACCCCAACGCACGTTAGTGTGTGCTTATTCGACAAAAAGGACATTGGGAACAGAGAGAAAGGATTTGCAAATGCATCGATTAGTTAGAGACCTCGATGACTCGGACAAGATAACGGCTGTAAATGCTCAAAATGATTTGAGACATCCTCAGAAAATGGTGGCATAACCACTCAACAACATCATAACAAGATTCTGAGATCAACAGCTATCATACGTGAGTAGTAGGAACTGAACTGGGATTAAGACCAACAATCTTAAAGGTCTATGGATTAGTAACACGTCATCCTAGTAGATAGATGAGAAGCCTAGTTCTTAAACCCCAGAGAAGAGAAGAGGATGACTCAGATCGAAGGCCATGAGGTATAAGGAGTAAAAGAGCCTTACGCTCCCTTCCACAATCAATTCTTACATAACTAAAGCATTTCTAGACACAACTTCACCAGTTTGGCTTGGTAATCCTACAGCAACAAAGCTCGATACCAACGCTGTCAGACCCCGATCCTAAGTCACACCGATCTAGCATGTAACACATCATATCACTTTGGCGGCCTCACGACGGTATTCCCAATGGTGTCGCTTTACCATGGCCCGGACCGCTTATGCTTTTGGCTCACGATATGATAGTGTCGCTAGCATCCATATGACAAAGAACCCGGCCGACATGGCTAGTCGTGGAACCCAAAGCGGCGCTTAACCTATGGGGACAGTATACATGAATCACATCGAGCATGTCGGTCATCAACGATATATTCGGCTGTAGCACTGGCTAACAGACTCCGATCCCGGCTGTAGCAGGCTAGGCAGACTAATAACACCGCGTGACATTTCAAGGGATGTATATAGGAACGGCGAAACACATGCCGCCACCAAGTGTCCAAGCAGAGTGCCAATAGCAGGACTCCGTGAACCGGCCAGAAGCGGACTACTATCGCCGAGGCACGAGACTACATTTCCCCATATGAGAGGCTGCCAAGGATAAACAACTAGTTTGTCGGATCCCACACATACCAAGCATTTCAAACATACACACATTATGCTCAATATGCGAGATACAACATGGCATCACAACATAACTCTCAACGACTCAATATTATTCATTAGGCCCGAGGAGCGAGATATTACAAACATGGGTCTCATGACCCAACACTCGTAGCATACAAGTCAAAGCACAAGCGAAGCTAAACATGTCTCGAGTACGTATAACTATAAATGAAAAGGCCGAGAAGCCCGACTATCTACCAGATCCCGCCGAGGCACAAGATCGTAGCTGAGGTAACAAGCTAAACGTCAAGTCCACGGGAACTACTAGCTAGACCGACGCCTCTCGCAAAACATAAAATAAGCAAACGTGAGTACAATTGTACTCAAGAAGACTTACATCGATCTAACTACATATGCATCATTATCAAAAGGGGTGGTGGAGTTTGACCGCAGCAAGCCAGCTTTGACTCGTGGCTATCCCGAACTACGACGCAAGTAACTCTTTGAGGTGGCGCACACGAGTCCACATATTCACCATATCAATACACCACTATGGATCCGCCCCGCCTCCCTCACGAGAACGCCATCCATAGCACTCACGCTATCTTGGCGATTTTAGAGTATCCACTTTCACTTGTCTATGAACCGATATAGGCAACCTGAAGTCCTTCTCCGTGGACACGGCTATTCAATAGATCATATTAAACCCCGCAGGGTGTACTTCTTCACACACGCTCACCACTTACCGCCGCTACACGACATGTACTCGCAACCTTCAAGCGGAGGCCCAACGGGGTGTCGGCCACGGCCTACCTAAACACTCAAGTCCCTAGTCCAGTTTATCGCCTATTCGGTTCCATCCGCAGGAGTCCGCCGAGGTTTCCATACAGCCCCGAACGATGTGTGCAGGTTCCCGAGATACCAAACGGCACTGACACCGGCCATTGGTGCTACCGCAACACAACCCACCCTAAGGTCAGCGCATGCGGCCCCAAAGATGCTACAAACACCGTAAACTACTTGCAACTCCCGACCGAGGACAAGGGTGGTTAAGAAGCCGAGAGGGTCAATTATGATCCCAATGCGTGGTAGTAACTGCTTCATGGATCACAAACACGTAACTCAGTTCTCGAGGACGGCTGCAATGAGACAACCCACCATGTACTCCTACATGGCCTCTCACCGCTACTTTTACCAAATCGTGTTCACACACTTAGCTCACACACAACAGACATGTTCATAATAATTCCAATTCATTCCCGATGAATCGACCCGACTCAACTCTAAGCAAAGAGTGCATGACAAACAAGCATAAATGAGTAGGCACATCATGGCTCAAACAATTCCTACCATGCTAGTGGGTTTCATCTAATTATCGTGGAATGACAGTCATGCAAAGGATCAAGGGGTTCAGCTACCGCAGCAAGTAACACATGAGTCGTTGTTGTCCTAATGCAATAAAATAGAGCAGGAGCGAGAGAGTGGGATTATATCGAATGAACAAGGGGTTTTGCTTGCCCGGCACTTCAAGATAATATAGTTCTTCATCGGTGTCATCGAACTCATCGCTTGTGACATCGCTCATCGAGAGGGGACAATTACCGCAAACAAGAGAGAGCACAATCAATGCAATGCACATATATGATGCATGATCATGTTAAGGTACTGAATTCACCTAATGCAATAATAATCCGTTATTGGAGTGAATTCAAACAAGGTTGAATTCCAACTCAAAATGCTATTTCCTAAATTACCCTAATCATGATTCATCCTATTCAGTGATGTTAACTTGTTCAAACATGCATGATCATGGCATAAACAGATTCTTCACATTTTTCTGATCATTTTTCATATATAAATTATTTCCATCCGAGTTACGGTTGAATTTATATGATTTTTAGAAGTTTAGAGTATTTTCTCGAATTTATAATCATTTCCTAATTTATTTTGATTATAGGATTACTATCACACAAGATGATGCCTGTGTGGTGACGTCAAAGAAGTCGACAGTGGTTGACCAGAGTCAAACCTGTATGCGGGACCCACGTGGTCAGAGTCATTAGACTAACTAATTTTAGTTAGTCCTAATCCTAAGTTTAATTAGCGTATGGCCCACACGCCGCTGGCCTGTGGGGGGTCAAACCAGGCAAACCCGGGTCAACTCGCCGGAGTTGACCGCTGCCTGCTCGCCGGGCGGAGCCAGAGACGACGGAGGGGAGCGGGTTTCCTCCTCCGGTGACCAAAAGAGAGGCGGAGGGGTCCCACGTGACGCCTGGCTCAAGGCAAGATCTAAGGAGACTAGCGGGAGGTGCGGGTGGCTTAATCTCGCCGCAAGGCCGAGCTTTGGCGGCGGCCGAGTTCGGGTTCGGTGGGGCAGCTAGCTAGGGAACGAAATCAAATGCACGGAGGAGGGAAGAGAAGAGGAGCTCACGAGAGTGCGTGGGGTGGCCTCAAGGCGCGTGCTCGGGAGGGGCCAGTGACGACGGAGGTCGCTGCCGATCTTGGTGGCCCGAGGAGGAAGAAGACGCCGAGGACGGGCGCCTGGGGGTTTTTCCGTCGCGGAGACGACGAGGAGGACGAGGGCGGAACGGCGGAGGCTATGGACACGCCGGGCGAGGCGAGGGAGGGCTCAGGTGGCTACGGCGAAGCGGCGGCGACGGCGGCCTGGGCACGAGGCGCAGAGCGAGAGAGAGGAGGGAAGAGGGTACGGGAAGAGTGAGGGGGGGGTCCAGGGGGCCGGGAGGCGCGTGGCACGCAAGGGGGCCGGGAGGCCAGCAGTGGTGGTGGAGGTGGCGCTGCCAAGGGCGTGTGCGCTGTCAGCACGCGCCTCGCCCTCCCGGGCAGAGGGAGGAAGGCACAGAAGGAGGCGGTGGGCTGGGTCACCGAGGGCTGTGTGGGCTGAGAGGTGAGCACTGTAGTTCTCTCTCTTTTTATTTGTTTTAGTTTTCTAATATTCTGTAGTTTTAGGGCTTTATTAAAATACTGTAGCACTTCTAAAAATCCTGAAAATAATGTGGCACCTTCTCAAATATATGCAACAGCCCACATTTAGTTTCGTAATTATTTGAGCATTTAAATTATTTATAGTATTCAATGCCCAAATTCAAATACTTCACTTAATTAATTCAAAAATCCATAAATGGCCAAGAAATATGCTCATCATTTTTGGCAGAGGGTTTTACCTTTATCAAAAATCATGAACATCTCCAAAGGCATTTTGGGTTCATTGAAAATATTTTGAAGTTGAACCTATTTGAATTGTTTTAGTGCTAGGGCTTGGTCCTCCCCATTTCAATTTTCATGGAAATTAACATGATGACATGAATGCCTTAATGCAACTAATGCCAAACACCTAGGGCTGTGACACTAGGATCCTCCTAGGTCACCCCGGTCGCCGCTGCCGGCTGCACGTAGTAGTAGGCACCTCCGCAGTAGTAGTCGCCATAGGCGTGGCGCCCGCCCCGGCTCCATCGTCTCGATTGCAGCAATCGAGTAGAGATAGGGGAAAAAGGGGAACAAGGCAACCGTGAGTACTCATCCAAAGTACTCGTAAGCAAGGAGCTACACTACATATGCATGGATATATGTAAAGGGCCATATCAGTGGACTGAACTGCAGAATGCCGTAATAAGAGGGGATAGCTAGTCTTAACGAAGACTACATCTTCGACACCTCGCCTTGCAAATGTAGGAGGAGGACAATCTGAAGTCCTCCAAGTAACATCATATAGCAATAATCCTACCCGCAATCCTCGCCATATCCTCGAGCGAGAGCGACCACCGGTTGTATCCGCACTTGGAAGGGTGTGTTTTATCAAGTATCCGGTTCTAGTTGTCATAAGCTCAAGGTACAACCCAAGTCGCCCTGTTATCAAGATCACGGCTATTCAATAGATTAATCACCGCAGGGTGCACCATCTTACCCAAAGACGCTTGATCCCATTTGGCCGGACACACTTTCTCGGTCATGCCCGCCGCTGAAGATCAACACGCCGCAGCCCCACCTAGGCACAACAGAGAGGCTAGCACGCCGGTTCAAACCTAAGCCGCCGCAGGGTCTGGGCCCATCGCCTCGAGCACACCTCAAGACGCTATGAGGGCGGCCGAAGCGCACTCAGCCCAGCAGTGCTGCCCAGCCCAATCCGGGCGGCCGCCTGCCGCCGACGTCCTCAAGCTTCGCCGATACCACGACGCCGGATACCCATAACTACTCCCCCAGAGATGGTTAGTGCGAGAAGCTCAGAGCTAACCAGATCAAATACCAAGACCTCAAGCGTTGTTAAGTAACCGCGAACGCCGCATCAGGCCAGGCCCACCTCTCTCCTAGGCGGTCTAAACCTGCCCCTGTCGCCCCGCCACAAAGTATCGGGCCAGGGGCTGGAACCCAGCACACCTCTACCGGGATGGAGCCACCCGCCCTTTCAAATTTCATTCCCAACAAAGCACATGTAATGTAATAGTGTAAAGTATATATATATGCCCGTGATCACCTCCCAAGTGATCACAGCCCAAAGAGTAAAGCATGGCAGACGGACAAGAGTGTAGGGCCATCGATGGAACACTAGCATCCTATACTAGGCGAGGATAGCGTATAAAGGTAACAACAAAGAGTTGCAAGGACAAAGGCAAAGCAAAGATAGGATATCCAAAAGCAAGAATATGTTACACTACTCTAATGCAAGCAGTAGATAAGAGTAGGCGATATCCGGTGATCAAGGGGGGCTTGCCTGGTTGCTCGTGATAAGGAGGGTCGTTTGTGACGAAGTCGACCACAGGCATCAAAGATCGGTCTCTGAGTCTATCTGAAAGGAGTAACGGAGGGGAAACACAATAAATAACAGAGCAATCAAATGTAACACAAAGCAAGACGCTGCAATACGCTAGTTAGGGGTGACCTAACGTAGGGTTAGGCGATACCGTGAAGGGGAAACCTCCGAAAGTTTTCCTGCTCCGGACGCCCACGATGATGAACCGGAGAGAAAGTTTGCAGGTCTGATAGGTTAGGGTGTGTGGCGATTAACGACTCGCGATCCGGATTCGCCTCGCTGCTCGAGCAACTTTCATGTTGAAATTATTTTCATCCGAGTTACGGATTAAAAGATATGATTTATTAAAGTTTAAACAATATTCTGAAATTATTATTAATTCGAATTGTGCAGAATTGCTATGTGCACCCAGCAGAGTGCACACAAGCAGGTTGACAGAGGTCGACAAGGGACCCCGCTGACCAGGTCAATCGCTGACCAGCTTGACCGGTCAACTAGGAAGGGGACCCACATGTCGGCTTCGTTAGTGCTTGACTAATTGACTAATTAGGTAATTAGCAAGTTAATTAATAGTAATAATTAAGTTAATTAATTTCTAATTAATTAATTATTTAATTAATATTTTAATTATTATTTTAATTATTTTAATTATTTATCTTTCCCCGCTTTTTCTCCTTTTTTGTGAAGTTGCTCAAGGGGCTTGGGCCTCGGCCGGCAAGTGGCTCATCCGCCACGGAGCGGTGGCTAGCGGGAGGGCGCCTGTTCGAGGGGGCTGCACCGAGCTGGGGGCGAGGCCATCGGCGACGAGGAGCCACGGGCGGCGCGGGCGAGGTCGGGACGCCGGGAACGACGAGGTCGAGAGCGGGCGGGCCGTGTAACTGGCCAGGCACGGGGGGGCAGGCACCACGCGCGAGGCACGCCGTCTGGGCGGCGAGGCCGCTGGCGCGGGGCGCCGCCGGGGAAACGGGCGGGGGGGCCGGCCATGACGGCGTGGAACCGGCGACGGGAGGCCTGGGGCGACGAGGCGACGGAGAGGAGAGGGAGCAGGGGAGGCGGAGGCCGATGGCCTCACCCGCGCTATGGGGGAGAGGGGGCGCCGAGGCTTGGGGAAGCCGGGCGGGAGGAAGACGAGGAGGCGCCCAATGACGGCCGTGATGGGGTCGGGCGTCCGCGAAATGGCGAGGGTCGGTGAAGGCTGCTGGAGAGGAGGACGGGACGACGGCGCCGGAGACGCAGGCAGGCTGCCGAGGGAGGAAGGCGGGCCGGTCCAGGGGAGGCATGGTCGAGGCGGGCGCCCGCCAACGGCGGGCGACGAGGTCTGTCGTCTGGCGAGGCAGCACCGACGACGTGTCGGCACCGCGGCGTTGAGGCGAGGAGGCGACGGAAGGGCGCCCGCTGAGGAGAGAGATGAGGAGGCGAGGAGGCATGCCGGCGTGGTGGATCCGGACGAGGTCGGCGGGCGCGGTGATGGTGCTCCAGAACGGCGGGCGACGCGGTCGGCGGATCGGTGGAGTCGGGCGGTCGCTCTCTTCCCGATCCAAAGAACGGGGAAGAACGGGACGGCGAGGCGGCCACGGAGAGGCGCACCTGGCGTGGTGGCGGAGGAATGGGGGTGGATCGCTGCGGCGATGGGGAGGGGCGCCGCCTCGATCCAGGACGAGAGGGAGGTGGATGGGGATGACGCGCCGAGCTCGCAGATCGGGAGAAAGGGACGCGAGGAGGACGGGCGGTGGGCGGGGATGCCCTGATCCAGATCGACAGGGAGGCGAACGGGTGGGGGGAGGAGATCGTAAGGGAGTAGTGGGGGCTCGGGGTTAGGGTTTCCTGCAGTGGTGGATAAGGAGGCCGGGTTATCGGGCCTGGCGTTTCAGAGCCGGCTGGGCCGAGGCCCAACCGTGGGGGGTTTTCTCTTATTACTTTTCTCCTTGTTTTATTTTTATTATTCCTTTCTGCTTTCTCGTTTTATTTTAGTTCCTCTTTATCTTAGTTTTATAAACTATAAAAGTAGTCCCTAATTTAGTGTTAGCAATTAGCTACTACCTCATAAGTTTGGGGCAACAAAATAAATTAGTTTAATATTTTATTTATTTGTAAAAGGCATTCAACTAATTGCCTTTTGCCACGCTTAAAACATTTTAGAATATTTTACACTTTTATAAAAGTGTGGTTTCTCCACCATAATTGCTTACTTATTTATTTGAAACAACCTTAACATTTTAGTTTTAATTTTTAGCAAACTTTGTTGCTTGCTTTTCTTTTGAATTTGAATTTGAATCGATTCTAACTAACGCGAGATTAGCAACAAAGAACTGTGGTGACGTGGCATCATTAACGGAGGTTTATCGTAGTCTAAATATCCTGCCACAAATAAGGGTAAGGACTTTGAATTTTCACCACTTCAAACGTCAATGTTTCCGATATGGAGTCATGTTCATCCCCAAAGGCCACCTCCAGAGCTATTTTACCAACCGGATATGCTGATTTGCCGTGTACCACACCATGAAACACCGTATTGGACGGCTTGAGATGTTTATCTCATAACCCCATACGACGGAAGGTCTCATAATACAGATGTTGATGCTGCTCCTCCGGCCCATAAGTACCTTTGGTGAACTTGTATCCTCCCACCGAGGCACCACCACTAGGGTTAGCTGACCCGGATTGTCAACCCGGGAGGATGATCCTCTACTCCACACAATAGGCTGCTCGACCAGCGTGAGGTAATGAGGCACGGCCGTTCAACAATGTTGATCGCCCGCTCGAAGTTTCCGGGTCTCGCTTGTCCAAGCTAGTGGTGAAGACGTGATACTGTCCACCATTCAACGGCTTCGGATTGCTCGATAACCCGCTCATTGTCCGCCGCTGATTGTAACCACCTTGGTTGTTCGATTGTTCGATTGTTCTCGATTGTTCCGCCTACCCGGATTACCATTAAACCTCGACCGAATTTCTCCACCAGAATCCGGCCGACTCCTGAACCGCCACCGGGCCTTTGATCATACCGAAAGCATTAGAACTTTTGAACTCCTGCATAATGTAACAATCCTTCCAGAGGTGGTTTGTTGGCGCCTTCGTCCCCATGCTTCGACAGGTTGATTCAACAGATAATTCAACCGGTCCGGATTGTGATTAGCGCACCACCCGGTTCGGTTGTTTACCTCTTGCGCCGCTGGCCCTTGTCCTGCTGCTACAGGTGTTGGCTACGGCCCATGTTACCATTCGCTTTACGCTTATTTCTCCATTACCCGCCGAGTGATGTCGCTGGCCTCGGAGTTGCCGTTCGCTTTCCTTCCTCGTTTCATCCTCCTCCTGACTCGGATCCTTGGTACTATCGTAATCAGCATACTTCACTAAAACGCCCATGAGAGTGCCCATGTCATTGCGTAAACGCTCATGCACTCCACCTTCAATTTTAAAGGTTTGAACCGCAGCTGCCCTCTAGGGTTAAGATTGCGTAATCAGCGCTGATCCGTCTCAAGAATGCGTAACTTCAAATGCGCGCACTCCAATGGGTTGTGGATTCCTCCGCCGACACAAGCCGCCAAGTCCACTACGCATATGGGCTGCTTACAGTATCTTTGAAATTTGAATGAAACGGGTCCGTGAATCGGGTACATGAACCGATGGAGTTGGGCGGCAAGTTTTTCAACCAAGCATCGGCCGTGCCTTCAAGCATCATGGTGAAATACTTCGCACACGCAGCTTCATCCACATCCAAAGATCTCCATGGCCATCTCATAGCTTTTATCCATGCTTCGAGCCAAATCGGCGGTATAATTGGGCACCTTACGTGGCCCCTTGAAATCTTTGGGCAAGCGACATTGCGAAAAGCGGGACGAGGCAAGGCACCCCAAAGAGCTAGATGTAACCCAGGCTCGAAAATAGTCGGCCGAACCGGCGCAAGCTGATAATCCCGATGATGTGTCGCTAACTCGCCTCCCCACGCGTTCTCGCCCGTCCACCACCTCTTGAGCTGCTTTTGAAACCACCACCGGGTTGTTGCCGGTGTGCACCGCGCTGCACATTACTTGACACGGTCGGTTCATCCGGCGGCTCGCTATAGTTCGCTCGGGCGGGGGTGGAGGATCCGATCACGGCCGTATGAATATGCTTCCGCTGACCAGAGCCGCCCTAAGGAGTTTTTTTGACCCTGCTGGTTTCTACCGCCGTGGTGAATCGCCTTCATTGAATTGTTTCAACCGCCGCCGCAGCCGCAACAAGGTTATCCATCGGGTTGGAGTAGTGACCGGAGGTGTTTGTACAGCCCGAGGCGCGCCGCATGATGGCGCAGGCAGATCTATCACACGGGCTGAACCGCGCCGCCGCCCCAAAAGCTTCCGCCGTTCACCACCACCGCGGATTACCGTCCCTCGCCCCGGGTGTTGAAGAGGTCTCTTCCTCAAAACCGAGGGCAAACGGATCTCATTTTTTTTCATGACTTCATGCGACGATTCCGATCCAAAGATGAGCCTATAAGCTCACAAGCGATCCAAAGCGCCCGCTCGCCACCATCCTAAGATCTGCAACGCCAGATCCGCTTTTAGCCCGAGTGATTTGTTCTTCACTTTGCAATCTCGCGCGCGCAGTGTCTTGATCGCCGGGTTAGCTCTCGCCATGAGCACAGCCAATGCATCAAATAGTTCTCGATAAAACTTGAGCGGGCGGGCGACAGGCCTCCTACCCGCTGCCATCGCCGCCGTCGAACCGGCGCATCATTGTCGCGGGCGGTTGAAGAGTGAAGGCCGCTTGTGTACCGCCATGAATATTCCAACCCGCTGGGCAGATCAAAGGGGTCCGAATATCACACCGGGGAACAGCTCAATCCGCCATCTTGGTACCGGTACAGTAGATTCGTTTCTCCAATGACGACTCGTTATCCGAGTAAACAACGGTTTCGCCACCGATGCCAATTCGCCCTCGTAGTTTCTCCGTGGATGACTCCCACTAAAGCACGCTGATGCCGGTTTAGCCAGTGGCAGGTTTCGCCACGAGCCATCTCGACGAGGTCGGTGCAGATGTCCGCCAGCCCGCTCACCGATCTTGCCGATGAACACGGTATGCTACCAAAGGGGACCCAGACCAGACTTCAATAGTGCCGCCTTGGGCCCCAGCTCAGATCGCCGATGTAGAGCTTGCCGCGACGACTCTTGGTCATCCGCCCACAAAGATAGCCTTCGGTCCTTCAACTTGCCTCTAAGATCATCAAACCATCATGCGATAGCCCCACGGTGGGCGCCAACCGTCGGGAATTGTCACGGCAGATGTCCTCATGAAAGGACTTAGTCAAGGGCCATCGAACGGGTTAACTTAGAGGGGTTAAAGCGACGCAAAGACACAAGGTTTATACTAGTTCGCCCTTCGATGAAGGTAAAAGCCTACGCCTAGTTTGTAATGGATTGATGTGATCTCGGCGACTAGGGAGCAATAGCTTCGCCTCAGCCTCGAGTTGTAGTTGTTCTGTCTTAAACCGCCGGTCGCCCCTTTATATACACAAGTTGACGTCCGCTTGCTCACAGAGTCTCGAGGCCGGCTCATACAAGTTTCCGCTCGGGTCTCCTTTATCTTATCTTACAAACGAAGTTACATGGTTATGGCGGTTTTACCATTATGGGCCCCACCTCCCTGGCCTGTGCCTCCAAGTTGTAAGGCAACGCCACCTTCCGAGTCGCTGTCAGGCTCCAATTATGATCGAGGGTGAACCGGCCCTCCTGTAGGCGGTTTATATTCAAGTAGTTACATCCCAACAAAGAATCGACGCCATTGTGGGAGGGATCGCGGCTCCCGAGGACGGCGCCCAGATCACCATGCGACATGTGCTCTCAAGACTGCCACTGCCTGCTTGAGCTCGCCTCCCCGCACCTCACTTGGGCGAGCCCGCACCGGGCGCGCAGGAAGGGAACCACATTGATGGGCTTTCAAGGGCCCCACCAGCCGATCTGCACAACCCCACTCATCAAAGGAGGGCATGCTCGCATGCAAATTCGCCTTGTTCTCGCAGCGCGACAAAGCAGATGCCTCTTCCCGGGCATGTCGTCCTGCAGAGGGGCACCCACAGAGCACAAGCACCATCGCCGCAAGGCCAGAAGAGGAAGTCCTCCTCTCTGAAAACCTCATGTGGTCCTGGCCCGAGCGAGGTCCACATTAGGCGGGAATGGCGGCAAGCGGAGCGACTGGCGCTTGATGAACTCCTTCACCACCATAGGCGCCAGCCACGCCATGTTCTTCACCTCCTCACCGAGCCAGACAGAATGAGACGGGGCTGTGGAGCTCGTGGCCCCAACTAGAGTTGGGAACAGCTGGGCCCTAGTGGAGCATGGAGCAGAGAGCTACACACCTGGCGCCAACAAACACCCATCATGTCCAAACTCGCCATGGATGGAGGAAGCTCAAAGTCGATCTCGCATGCTGGCCATCGCAGTGATACGCCTCCAATGCATCTATAATTTATGAAGTATTCATGTTATTATATTATCCATCTTGATGTTTAATGGGCTTTACTATGAACTTTTATATTATTTTTGGGACTAACCTATTAACCCGAGCCAAAGGCCGCTTGCTTTTTCTCCTTGTTTCAAAGATTTTGCGAAAGGAATATCAAACGGAGTCCAAACGGAATGAAACCGGGAGAGTTATTTTGGAACGAAGGAATCCAAGACTTGAGGTACATAAGGGAAGCAACGAGGAAGGCACGAGGCGGCACGCCCAGCCGCGCTCCACCTCGTGGGCCTCGTGGCTCTCCTCACCGACTTCTTTTCGCCTATATATATCCATATAACCTAAAACCTTAGGGGAACAGAATAGATCGGGAGTTCCGTCCGCCGCAAGCCTCTCAGAGTCAACTAAAACCAATCGGGACCCTATTCCGCACTCACGCCGAGGAGGGATCCTCACCCAGGCCGCCTTCATCATCCCGGCGCCTCCATGACGAGGAGGGAGTAGTTCACCTCGGGATGAGGGTATGTACCAAGAGCTATGTGTTTGATCTCTCTCTCTCTGTGGTTCTTGAGGTGGTACGATCTTGATGTATCGCGAGCTTTACTATTATAATTGGATCTCATGATGTTTCTCCCCTACTTCTTTGTAATGGATTGAGTTTTCCTTTGAAGTTATCTTATCGGATTGAGTCTTTAAAGATTTGAGAACACTTGATGTATGTCTGCATGTGCAGATTCTGGTGACAATGGGATATCACGTGATCCACTTGATGTATGTTTTGGTGATCAACTTATGGTTCCGCCCATGAACCTATGCATAGGGGTTGGCAAACGCTGGCTTTGACTCTCTAGTAGAAACTTTGGGGCACTCTTGAAGTTCTTTGTGTTGGTTGAATAGATGAATCTGAGATTGTGTGATGCATATCGTGATAATCATACCCACGGATACTTGAGGTGACATTGGAGTATCTAGGTGACATTAGGGTTTTGGTTGATTTGTGTCTTAAGGTGTTATTCTAGTACGAACTCTATGATAGAACAAACAAAAAGAGTAGCATCGTGTTATTTTAGTACGGACTCTTGATTAGATCGATCGTAAAGAATAACTTTGAGGTGGTTTCGCATCTACCATAATCTCTTCGCTTTGTTCTTTACTATTAGTGTCTTTGGAGTGACTCTTGTTGCATGTTGAGGATATTTATATGATCCAATTATGTTATTATTGTTGAGAGAACTTGCACTAGTGAAAGTATGAAACCTAGGCCTTGTTTCCTAGCATTGCAATACCGTTTACGCTTACTTTTATCATCAGTTACCTTGCTGTTTTTATATTTTCATACTCATATCTATCATCCATATTGCACTTGTATCACCATCTCTTCGCTGAACTAGTGCACCTATACAATTTACCATTGTATTGTGTGTTGGGGACACAAGAGACTCTTTGTTATTTGGTTGCAGGTTGCTTGAGAGAGACCATCTTCATACCACGCCTCACTCGATTGATAAACCTTAGGTCATCCACTTGAGGGAAATTCCTCTACTGTCCCTACAAACCTCTCGCACTTGGAGGCCCAACAACGCCTACAAGAAGAAGGTTGTGTAGTAGACATCACGCGGGCTACGGGCTGGAAGCTCACACACCTTTATTTCCGCCGAGGGTCGGGCCGATGCAATGAGAAGAAATGGCGAAGGAGGGCTGCGTATAGCGCGATGCACAACCATGGCTTCGCACACAAAGGCTTAAGACTAAGAAGAAGAGTCACGATTGAGGGCCAAGATGCAGCTTGTTGATCTGATAATGCTCGAGCACCGCGCTGAAGAAGGCGGAGAAGGGAGGAATCAGTGCCAGCCCTGCAGGGCATCTATGAAGATTGGGACCTCTGGCTGCTCGGGCAATGCGAAAGCGAGACACGGGCCAAGCCACCGCCTCGTCCCCCACTCGCTGAAACCGGAGGCAAGCATGGGGCGACTCTTGTCCATGGGCTCGCTGCTGAGCACCTGGGTCGGCCGAGCGCAGTTCCAAGGCGACGGCGCGCTTGAGAAGACAGAGGTTTTTCCCCCCTTGTCACTGCTTTTTACGCCATGGCGATGAAGCAAAGGAGCGCAGTCGATTGAAGGGAGGAGCAGAGTCTCGAGGAAGCAGAGAGATTGGGGAGTTAGGGAAACACGCTTACCAATATGCACCCTTATCCAAAAGGAACTCGATGGTCCCACCGAGGATAGACCCGATATTGAAACGCTTTTGCAAGGTGGATATCATTACATCAACATTACATAATACATAGGGATACATACATAAGGCACAACTGCCACAAGAATACATCAACATCATATATAAGAACAACATCCCACTACGGATGAAACATAAATGTAAGCTCAAACAATATCCACTCCTCGCTAGCCCAAAGCCGCCGACTCGAACCTATCCCCGATCAAGAAGAAGCGTAAGAAGAACTCCAACAAGCAAACATCACTAAGGCCATGATCATCGTGATAACCTGTACCAAGAATCGGTGGTGTAGTAAACAGAGCCACGAGGACTCAGAATCCCATTACCATGGGTATCAAGACTAGCAAAGCTTAATGGGAAAGGAAGGGTAAAGTGGTGAGGTTGCAGAATGATTAAGCATGTATGGTGGCTAACATACGCAAATGAGAGCAGAAGAGGAACAAAGGAACGGTCGTCAATCGAGCAATGATCAAGAAGTGATCCTGAACTCCTACTTACGCTGCACATAACCCGTAAACCGTGTTCTCCTCTCGATCAACCCCGAAAAGAGACACTCACGGTTACACACACGGTTGGTGTATTTTAATTAAGATCAACTTCGGTTTTCTACAACCGACATTAACAAATTCCCATCTGCCACATAACCGCGGCACGGCTTTCAAAAGTTCAAACCCCTGCAGGGTGTCCCAACTTAGCCCATGATAAGCTCTCGCGATCAACGGCGAATAGATCCTTCTCCCGAAGCCCGATCAGCCTCTAATCCTGGCCACAAGACATTTCGACAAAGAATAAAACAAGTCCAAAGAAGACCTCCCGGCGTGTCGACACCTCGATAGTAGCCGCACAGATCTCGCCTCGTGCCACGACCGATAAGCGGCGCATGAACCGACGTAACCTGTTGCTAAGGATGGTCCCAAGACGGTGTTTAGTTTGGACCAACGCTAGACAAGCACCGCCCGGGGTAATAAAGATGACCTGGATGCGCGATTCCCAAGGGAAAAAGGCTAGGTGAGGCAAATGGTAAAACCAATGTTGGGCCTTGCCGAAAAGTCTTATTCAAAGCGAACTGTCAAGGGGGTCCTATAAATCACCCGACCGCAAGTAGGGACGCAAAACCGGGAACATAATACCGATATGACGGAAACTAGGGCGGCAAGAGGAACAAAACACCAGGCATAAGGCCGAGCCTTCCACCCTTTACCAAGTATATAGATGCATTAATTAAATAAGATATATTGTGATAACTCAACAAGTAAACATGTTCCAACAAGGAACAACATCTCCATGTTCCAACAAGGAACAAACTTCATCTTCACCTGCAACTAGCAACGCTATAAGAGGGCTGAGCAAAGCGGTAACATAGCCAAACAACGGTTTGCTAGGAAGGTGAAAAGGTTAGAGGCTGACATGGCAATTTGGGATGGCTTGATAAGGTGTAATAGGTAGCGCAAAGATAGCGAAAGAACGAAGCAACTAGCATAGCAATGATAGTAATGAGATCCAGGTAGACGGTCATCTTGCCTGAAATCCCGCAAGGAAGAAGAACGAGTCCATGAAGAAGATGAACGGAAGTAGTCGAACTAATCCTCACAATCGCAACATTACCGAACATGGAAGCAACAATCGAAAGAAACAAACAACAGGGTAAACACACCACACATGAACAAGACATGATGCACAACAAGCATGATGCATAACAAAACTACATGAAGCTACTCATGGCAAGAGATGATGCAAACACGAGCAACACATCAAAGCAAGTTTAAATGAGGCCGAAACAACATATAACAATTCCTAAGTCCTCATATGCATTATTTCGAAATTGGTCCAGATCTGAATAACTTTATGTTCAAGTTGTTAAACAGCAAGTTAAAATGCACCACGATGATCTACACGAAATTCTAGTCAAGTTACATATAAAGTTCATTAGATTCGGAGCTACGGCCTAGAAGATATGAGCAAAACAAGTTAAACATGGCATTGGTGCAAAATGCATATAAACATCAAGAAAACACATCAAAACAAGGATGCAACATGATAATATGAAACTACATGCAAAATCAAGCAAGTTTCATATAAAGCACACCCAAAACGGAGCAACGGTTCAACACATACACCCTATACAAGTCATGACAACAATCTGTCCAAAACAGCAACTAGGCATATTGCAAGCATCAAAACAACATGCTACAGGGCCTCAACAAGAAAACAAAAGGCATGGGCATGATGTAAAGGTAAAGCATTACAAAACATGAGCAATGAGCTATCTCCAGAAATGACTAGAACATGCTCAAAATGACATGGCAAGATTGCAACTAATAACAGTTTGTGCATTGCAGAAATAACATCAGGTTGCAATGTTTAGAGCTATGAAACAACATGTTACAGGAACTTATCATGGAAAACAAAGGCATGGCATGAATCTACTAAATGCATAGATCAAAAGTCCTTTAGTGACCATGAGCCAAAAAGGATCAGAAGATATAGTAACACCCATGTCAATATCGAAAGTTTCATAACAGATTCAGCAACATGGCATGTCAAAACTGATAACAAGTAGGCATGTTTACAAGCTCAATGCACTCACTACAGAGCCTTATATGAAAACTAAGCATACATACATCAAGAAGACATGGCCTAGAAGACATACATGGCAAGAACAATAACATAGCATACATGGATCAACCACAACAACCTTGGCAAAATTGAATAACATGTAAACAATCTGCCAGGAAACATTTGATAGCAAAAGTAGAGCTCGATTGACTCAAGTTATGGCACTCCATAATTGCAAACAAGGGCATGGATGGATAGAGCAAGACATGTAGAACAAAACATGTTTACTGAAGTATCTCAAAATATGCATGGATCTCTTCGGTAGCATCAAGTTAACATGGCATCAAAATATCAGCTAAACAGGGCTGAAATCAGCAACATCAAGACACCTAGTTTGTATGCTTGTGCTAGTCACCACATAGATCACAAAAATACATAGCAAGCACCACTGGAAATATGGCATGGCATATTACAAAACACATGTAGGACTCAAGTCCATAGGATGCACACATCAATCATGGCAAAATGACAAAGTGCAAGTTCTGATAAAATCAGAAACTAACATCACATAGCACTCTTCCGACAGCATTTCGGGCACCAAGATGAGTTCAAATGAAAATTATGCAATGAGACGAATGATCTACTCATCGAGGCGTAACATTTTGACATATTACACGCGCAAAACGGAGCTACGATGACAGAGATATGATGCGGCGAAAAAGCAACAAAATTACCGCAGATACGGGACTTAGTGGATTTTAACCTCTCCGAGAAAGTCAACGGACGGAATGTGCGGATGGCGAGATCCGGACGGAGGCAGACGCGCTTGGATCGGGGAGTGGTGGATTCATCTCACTCCCCAGATCCGGGCGAGAGGGCGGATCCGCGACTCGGGCGGAGTTCGCGACGGCGGCGCGTCGGGCGCCCGAGGCGCCGGGCGGCGGCGTCGCCATGCGGGCGGGAAGCGCGGGCGACGAGGAAGGAGGAGGCGGCTGCCTCGGACGGCGGGGCGGCGAAGCGAGGCGGCGATAGGCGCCGGCAGCGCGGCGCTGGGCGGCGGGCGAAGCGCCGGCGAGGGGCGGCGGCGGCCGGGCGGAGGCGCGAAAGGCGGCACCAGGCTGGAGGCGGCGGGGAGATTGCGGCGGCGGCGGAGCATGGCTCTGCGGCGGCTTGGCGCAACACGGGCGGAGGGAGAGAGAGAGGGGCTGGGACACGTGGCAGCGATCGATAGGGCGGGGCGGCGGCGCGACATGTCCGGCGGGGTCCTGACGCGTCCGGCCAGTGGAGGAGGACGAAGGCTAGGGTTAGGTGGATTGGACCGCGAATTTCGGAGGGGAAGGTGTTTATATAGGTAGAGGGAGCTAGGAGAGTCCAAATGAGGTGCGGCGCCGCCACGCGATCGTGATCGAACGACCGAGAGCATGGAGGGAGTTTGTGGGTTTTGGGCCACTTAGAAAGAGGAGTTGGGCTGCAATAAAGAGGGCTTTCATGTTACCCGGCTAACTGCTGAGTTCCAAACGACTCCAAAAGATCCAACTTGACAGCGGTTCACCGGTGCTATACCAAGGCCGCTTGACAAACCTCGGTCCATTCCGAGACCGCTTAACACCCGCATACCCTAAAAGAGGTAAAAGGGGCGCCGGAGACATAGGAGCGCCGGATTGCAAAACGGACAACGGAAAAATGCTCGATGCATGAGACGTAACACGTATGCAAAATGATATGCACATGATGACATGATATGAAATGCGGCGATGACATGGCAAAGTGCAAACACGCAAGCAAATGACATGGCAACGACGGCAATCAATCGACGACACCGCGATCGAATCCGGGGCGCACCAGCGTATGGCGAAGAATCATTGCGAGGGCTGCAGGGGCCGACAGCCGATGGATTCAAAGGCAGCGTGGGGGAAGCGAGACGCCCATGTCCAATCAACCGCCACGTCGATTAAGGCCGCAGAAGCTTTGGGCCCGCGGCGCCGTAGATTGACCTTTTTTCGCCGGCCAAGCCCGAGCGCACCTTGGGCCAGAGGAACTTGCAAGATTCTAGGAACGGGGTCCCCGTGACTTGCTCGTTCGTGCCCACGGCATGGCTTTGCTAGCAGCCCAGTATGGCCCATCTTCATCAACAAGGCATTCAAGAACCTCGCGAGGGGCCAAGCCTAGTGAGGCGGATTTACGCATGACCTCCTCAGAGCGGCTCTGTGTAAGCTCGCGAGAGCGGAGATATCAAGGCGGGCAACTCGCGAGGCTCTAGTGACGTGAGCCATGACTATCGACACCACGCTGGAGCCAGCCATACATAGAAGTCTTCGACACGCTCCAACGATCTATAATTTTTGATTGCTCCATGCTATATTATCTACTCTTTTGGGTAATATTGGGCTTTATTTTTCACTTTTATATTACTTTTGGGACTAACCTATTAACCGGAGGCCCAGCCCAGCATTTGTTTGCTTTTTTGCCTATTTCAGATTTCAAGAAAAGGAATATCAAACGGAGTCAAACGGAACTAAATCAATCGGAGAAGTTATTTTTGGAAGGAAAGCTATCGGATGGACTTGGACCCCACGCCAAGGTAGGAAGGAGGAAGCCACGAGGGTGGGGCGCCGCTCGTCAGGCCCTCGTGGCTCCTCGACGTGCTTTTTCCGCCTATATAACTCCACGCACTTAAAACTTCCGTAATGTAGAATAGATCAGGAGTTGTGCCACCGCAGAAACCTCCAGAGCCACCAAAACCGATCGGGACCCTATTCCGCAACTCGCACGGAGGGGGGGAACCTCACCAAGGGCCATCTTCATCATCCCAAGGCTCTCCATGACGCAGGGAGGGAGTAGTTCACCGGCCTGAGGGTATGTACCAAAGAGCTGTGTTTGACTCTCTCTTGTGTTCTTGATTTGGCACGATCTTGATGTATCGCGAGCTTTGCTATTATAGTTGATCTTATGTTTTTCTCCCTCTACTCTCTTGTAATGGATTGAGTTTTCCCTTGAAGTAATCTTATCGGATTGAGTCTTTAATGATTTGAGAACACTTGATGTATGTCTTGTCGTATGTATTCTGTGGTGACAATGTGATATCACGTGATTCACTTGATGTATGTTTTGGTGATCAACTTATGGGTTCCGCCCATGAACCTATGCATAGGGGTTGGTACACGCTCGCCTTGATTCTCCTAGAGAAACTTTGGGCACTCTTTGAGGTTCTATGTGTTGGTTTGAATAGATGAATTGAGATTGTGTGATGCATATCGTATAATCATGCCCACGGTACTTGAGGTGACATTGGAGTATCTAGGTGACATTAGGGTTTTGGTTGATTTGTGTCTTAAGGTGTTATTCTAGTACGAACTCTAGGACTGTTTGTGACACTTATAGGAATAGCCCAACGGATTGATTGGAAAGAATAACTTTTGAGGTGGTTTCTGCATCTCTACCATAATCTCTTCGCTTGTTCTCCACTATTAGTGACTTTGGAGTGACTCTTTGTTGCATGTTGAGGGATAGTTATATGATCCAATTATCTTATTATTGTTGAGAGAACTTGTACTAGTGAAAGTATGAACCCTAGGCCTTGTTTCCTAGCATTGCAATACCGCTTGTGCTCACTTTACCGTTAGTTACCTTGCTGTTTTTATATATTTTGAGATTACTGTTTGATTTCGGGTTCCGCACTTTAAGGTTCGAACATCGGGTGCCATGGAGATCCAACCTTCCACCGCCTCGCACCTCAAGAATCGCAGGACCTAAACTACTAATCTTAACAGCACAAGAGACACGAGATTTATATCTGGTTCGGGCCACCATTGTGGTGTAATGCCCTACTCCAAGGTGTGTGGTGTGGTAGATTGCCTTTGGCTGATGAGGAACAATACAAGGAAGAACAGCCTCGCGAGGGTCTGTTCTGGCGTGCGATGAACTCGCTAGGTGGGGTTCAACATGCTTAGCTATCTGGTTTCTTGATGAGGATTCCGATCCTGCCTTTGGGGTGGCTACTCCTATTTATAGGCTAAGGCCCTGGGCCTCTCCCCAAATATTGAGCGGGAAGGGCGCCAACAATTCGCCATTTGAAGGGGAACAATGGTACACTTATCCTCGACTAAAGTTGGTCCTCACCGCCAAAGGCTCGTGATGACGCCGCTTGGGCTCCACGATGACTCCCTTCCATCCGCTGGCTGGTCTTGGTCTTGTTGCAATCGAAATGGATGCCTTTGCTTGATGCTCTCACCCGCGCTTTTCTCCCTATGCACCAAAGAGGAAAGGAGGATGTTGCGCTGGCCGGCTACTCGACCGGGCGCCTTTGGTCGCTCATGGCTTATGCCATGGGCACCTCGCGAGGTACCCCGCCTTGAACTTCTCGGCTTCCTCATGAGCCAGCCGACGAGGCCAGGCTCGAGGAAGCTCCTTGTCGCCCGCGCTTCGCGAGGCTTAGCCCCTCGCGAGGGTCTTGAGCTTAAGGCGATGCAGATGGGCCGCTGTTGGGCCTCCTTCGAGCCACGCAAGAGGTCAGCAGACAGTAAGTCTGGGGACCCTGCCCTGTAACGCCGACAAGAGTCCTCGGCCCACGGCGCCTCAACTTGGCCGAAAGCAGAGGCGAAGCGTGCAAGGCGGCGTCGCGGGCCCCTCGACAGATCGCGGCCTTGGGCGACGCGGGCGGTTGATTGACGCTGCGGCGACCGCTGCCCCACGATGCCCTCGGTAACCACCCGGATTCGACAAGTCCTCGCATGCAGAGTCGGCCATGATTACCGTGATCGTGGAGGCCGACGGTTGGCCTTTGCCGGCCATAGTACAGAACGGCGCGCGCTTCTTTCAGCTCATCCTTTCTTGTCTCTCCTTGTTCTCCATGGCTCCACCAAGGAAGTTCTCGCCGCAGAGAGGGAAGGGCCACAGTCGAGCCTTCTCTCTCCGCTTAAGCGGGGTCGAGGTCGCCTCGCAGCATCCCGTGGTTTCCACGGCGTCCCCGCGGTCGGGGAGGTTCTCAAAGATGGCGACGAGCGGCCGCTATGGTCGGAGGGTGTGCCCCGCCGGCGCCCCCGAGGCCGCGCCTCCATGTCGCTGCCGGCCGCTGGAGTTCATGGTGAGGGCGGAGGAGCCGCCCGCGTCCGCTTTACCCCGCCGCTTCCTCCCGGTGAGCTCTCAGATGGCGCCTGGTGGACTCGCTCCAGCGGATGGCTGCCGCAGCCGGGCTTCGTGGGCTTCTTCGAGGTCTTCGCCACAGTGGAACTCGCTCTCGAAAGAAGCTGGCTGGCGACGCTCGCTACAAGACGGGTCTTCGCCACGGCGTTCTCGCGACTTCAAGTACGACGACGCGATGCCACCCCCACGAAGGCAGTGTTCGGGAAAACGGTCGCCGGCAAGGGGTGCTGCCCTGAAGACGACGACCGCTGCCGGGACTCAGCCCCGCGTGATCGGACGAGGGCAGAGGGCAGCCATTCGGCAATGCCCGTGACTCCTCATGCTTCACCAGCTCTTCTTCGGTGGTGATTCTTCCAGCAGCGTCGCCAGCCCCACGCCATCAAGGCCGCTTGGGGTGGCAGCGGTCCGCTGTCAGCTGCGGCTCGGTGAAGCGCGAGAGGAGTCCGCTCGAGCCCGAGAGACGGCTCGAGCCTTCCAAGAGGGCCGACACCGGGCGTGCTTCACCCGCTTTTTGTCCTTTTCTTTCTTTTTCTCCCCGCGCAAAAAGGCAACAATGTGTGACCGTGGGGCACGCCGTTAATTATTGTATCGCTTTCATTATCCCCGACATCGCCTTTTCTGCACGCCCATTCGCAAGTGAATTTCAAGCAGGTTGCTGGGGCGACCGATCCAGCCCCGTGTTTGCATAGTGCTGCCCGTGAGGCATGGTCGGAGGGTGCTCCACCTGTGGACCGTGGTCGGAAAACTTGAGCGAGAGGGGCAGGAATGAGTCATGAGGGTTTCTAAGACTACCGCCATGCAAGTCCCCACGCAAGAGAAATCGAGGCAGAGAGCGAAAAAGGTCAAGAACCACGACTCAAAAGAGGGCGATAGTTTCATAAAAACTCCAAATGGAAATAACTAGTCAATCGCAGAAAGCAATGAAAAAGCCGGCGTCCGCACCTAGTCTAGTCTTCGACGTTTTCTCACCAAATAATGAGCTTAGTGCTGCCACTGGCGTGGGGAGGGAGCCCTGTGACCCGAGGCCGCACTCTCGAGACTCCGGGCGTGTACAGCCTCAACTCATTATTACGTGAGAGTGTCACGGGCGGCGAAGCCACAGTGCTCCTTCTTACATGTTCGGCCTTTTTCCGGGAAGCGAAGCTCAGGTGTGTTGGTCTCTCTTCACTGGCTCTGTGTCCTTTCCAACGCGACAGCCACGTGCTGCTCGCTTTCTTCATGTGCTCGGGCTTTCTCGAAAAAGATGAGCTTCACAGCATTCGCTTTCTTTACAAAGCGCGCTGGGCCTTTTCCAAAAGAACGAAGCTTCACTGCATTCGCTCTTCTTCACAGTGCATCGGGCCTTTTCCAAAGAGAATGAGCCATATTTCTTTCTTCACGTGCATCGGCCTTTTTCCAAAAAGAATGACCTTCACAGTATTCGCTTCTTCTTCTTCACAGCACCGGCCTTTTCCAAAAAGAATGAGCTTCACAGCATTCGCTTTCTGCACGTGCACCGGGCCTTTTCTAAAAGAATGAGCCCACAGCATTCGCCTTTCTTCTGTGCACTGGCCTTTTTAGGGTAAACCTCCTGAGGTGCTGGATGTTCCACGCGTTTCAGATAGGTATTCCTCTTGAGTCTCCAAGCGCACGGAGCGTGCCTGAAACATGAACAACCTTGAACGGGCTCCCACATGGGAGAGAGCGATGGTCCCTCCCCGAGAGGACCTGCTG